>JADLZN010012185.1:0-50000 GCA_018155175.1 Sinocyclocheilus anophthalmus
ACAGTGTATTTATTAATCTTTGTTAATGTTAATGAAATACAGTTGTTCATTGTTTGTTCATGTTAGTTAACAGTGCATTAACTAATGTTAACAAGCTCAACTTTTGATTTTAATAATGCATTAGTAAATGTTGAAATTAACATTAGCTAAGATTAATAAATGCTGTAGAAGTATTGTTCATTCTTAGTTCATGTTATCTAAAATAGTTAACTAATGAACCTCATTGTAAAGTGTTACCAAAAATATAAATGAAGAGACCATGTGTAATGGCCCCCAAAGTACTTAGGGGTGTTCCGATTGATCGGCTACCGATCACTATCGGCCGATAATCACGTTGGGATGATTGATCGGTGGTCTCTAAAAAGGCTGATCTCAAAAAACGATCTCAAGCTGATGAAGCTGCCGTGAGAGGTTTGGCACGACATGCAGCAGCACCGTCTCACTCTCTGTCCGGCGTGGGTACAATAATTATAATGCTGAAGGTGAGGTACTCATATTTCTTCATTAAATAACTTATAAAGTAATTTGAAAACCTTGTGTGAGATGTAATTTCACAAACAGCGTGAGTGAATCACCGTGCGTGCTCTCTCTCAAAATACGCAAATGGCTTCAAATCACCACATCGCTTCTGTCTATAAGCGAGCTGCACGCTGCAGTTGACAGGAATTGTCACTTGCACAATCGAGGCGGTGTCACATCGTCACTAAAGTTTATAAAATTGATTTTTTTTTCTTTTTAATTCTTGCCAGTGTTAACCATTCAGCGCTCACGCGCTCTCCTGGAGACCGTGCACTCATGCACACTCGCGGCGCCAACACACATAATGCCAGGTTCACATTACTTTGTTTGCAGTGTGTATGTGGTGCGTATTTTTTCCGCGCTCATGTTCACAGTTTAATAAAGCATTCACACTGTACACGGTTGCTGTCCGTCAGTGCGTTCCAGTAGCGGTGCATCTGCAGCAGTCATACTGCGATCGTTTCCGCACAGAGTCTATTTCTGCTGTGCTGCACACACTGAATTAAAGTGACAGCACATTATTCGCAGTAAAAATGAACATGGATTGACACGGAAATGTAGTAATTACACCATAAATGCATATTATTAAGTCTACTGTGTTTCACAGTCAACACATGGCTTTTTTGCTAGATTTAAAACAAGGAAAAGTGCATTTTTAGATAAACAAGGCAATAATAGATGTCACTCATGGAGTTAGGAAAGCAAAGTTCTTTATGAACCGAAGGATTGCTTGTAATAAAGATTTAAAAAATAAAAAAAGGCAGTAGAGCTGACTGTTTCAGTCAATGGTAAGTTTGTGATAACGTAAAAGTAGTTTAAATGTTTTGCCACTTGCTTGAGCAACTTAATATATAAATCTAGAAGTAAATGCATTGAATAATGTTTTGCTTATATTTATTGTGTTTAAACATGTCTGTGAAAGATTGTATTACTGTACTGTGTAAAAAAATAATCACAATGCTGAAAAAGCATTTTAAGTTACAATGTTTGGATTTGAAATCAAAATTATGGTTAAATGTTGTGTTTGTGGTAAACAGCCCCGAATCAGTAGCAGACTCCTGTGTGAAAGCACAATGAAAGTCCGTGCTGCTTCCCCTCTCACAAGAATCACTTAAGAGGGGAATTTCCCCCATTTTCAAAAATTCAGGCCCTGAATAAATGTTTAAAAATTCTGATTGGAGTATCACTATAGATAGTTATAAATGATAAAAAAAGAAGGCTTTAAAAAAGATCGGTATCAGTATCGGCAGATACTGCTTTCTGTGATCGGCGATCGGCCACAAAAATCCTGATTGGAGCACCCCTAAAAGATACTGATAAAGATAAAATAGAACTGAATTTGTAATACCTGTAAGTGAGGCACAAACGGCTCAATGAGGAAGTTCTTTAAGATTCCTTTTGCCTTCCCAATCTAGGAACAGGAAAAGAAAAAAACACTTCCAACCAAATGTCAAATATTTTTTATAAAAACTTTAACTTGTATTAAACTATTTTTTTTTAGTAAATTAGGTTTAGACAGTTCATGAAGTTTACAATTTATACCACCTAATAGAAATGCAGCCAGCCCTTCGAATCAGTCATCACATAGGTATTCTAGTTTCACTTAATTCCTAGTAACAAACACTTGGGTTTCAGTGCAGAAAGTACAATCCTGTCTAATTTGGGTATTAACGCATTTGATTAAAATATCTGGATTAAGTTGTCCAAGATTACTGTGTGTTCTTGTGTTCACTGGAAAGGGCAGATGTATTGATTCAGTTGGCGATGGGCTGGCAACATGTCAGCAAAGTAAAAAGGTTTTTGATGATTATAGAGAATCTCTGAAACTTTATAAGATCAAGGTTGTTGCGTGATTCACAGTTGTTGTTTTTAATTATTTCATGTTCTCAATTTTGTTTTCAGTGTCAAAAGTTTTCATGTAAAGAATAATTTAATTTAACCTGCAAAGTGGCTCTGCTGCATGGATTAAATCTATATAAATGTCTGCCAGAAAAAGGTCACATCACATTTGTTTAAAGCATGTTTCAGTGTTTTGTAGTTACAGTGGAATAAACTGTTAGTTACCTGCTTGTAACATAAAAGCTAGGGGTATAGTGAAATTACATAATTAATGAACTTGAATGGCAAATAACAGTTACTCCAAGTAGATACAAATATAAACTTTTTAAAAGGCCTACTGTGATTTCTGTCATCAGATTAGATTTCAGCCATTCCTGGACCCCCTCAAGGTTCAGGTCAACTGCCACCAATCCCAGCTTCCCCCTGCGTTTGATCAGCTGATCTGGCTTCACAACCAGCCTCTGCATGGAGCGATAGACAAATATATTACACTGAAAACAATGCAGTATTACAGATCAGAAAACCAAGACATATACTCACTTCTGTTAGCAGCCACGGATGGTCCTGCTTAAGGCGGTCCCAGTCAGTGTCTGCAATGACGGTAGCGCAGCAGAAACGGTTTTGCACGGCTGCTGTGGTGCAGATGTATTTATACAGGAACTCTTTTCCTGTCTGCTCAGAAATGGCCTTAGCAGACATCACAGCTGAGAACACTACCTATAGAAAGACAGAAAAAAAATTAGGGCTTCTACAAACTTGAGCTGAAACTGCAAATCCACTGATTTCAATTAGAATGGCCCAGCGACATATTGCACACTTGATATGATTCCATTAGCATCACTCGTGCATGATTGTGAAGTCTGTGAGACTTTTGGCTGTGACGTCTGCCTTAAGCATCTTGAGCATTCCTATTCATCAAATGTTCTGTTGTCTGTAGAATAAACTTTTACATATTAAACTCCTAAACTTAACATAAGTTTAAACTCTTAAACTTATTTATCTAAGCATCAGAGTACATGAGTCAACTAGCATGGAGAGGAAAGAAAACTAAAGCAGGCCAGACTGAAAAAGCAATAAAAAAAGCTTTGTTGACCCAGCTGATTAAAAGACAAACTCTCCATCAAACTGAAGAAACTGGGCATTGTGGTTTAAAGGACTTTAGTATTGATGGGCCTTTTTCTTATAATAACTTCATGCACTGGGCAGGAAAAGTGTTTTAGAAAAGTTATGCAAACTACCAAGGCCTCTTTAGAAGGCATCTAATTTTAACAAAGGTGTACAAGGATTGATTAAAGGAACTCTGAAAACCTAGAGTTATTTGTGTGCAAAGATACCTAATAGCGCTTGTAAGAACACATGAAATCGAGATTTGGTTCCAACAGTGGGAGGTATATAGGACAAACGGTAATTCTTCAGTATTTTTATCCAGTTTTTTTTTTTTTTTTTACACATCATTACTACACCTGTTTAGACCTGCCAATATAAATGGGTATTTGAACGTGATATATTCTGAAAATATATACTAAAACCGCAACAATTCGGCTCTCAGCGCGGACCAAGCTTCACCTTCTCAGGAAGTTCTGTTGATATAATCTGGGGGAGATAGTCAGGATTTGACCTCCCCTCCCCAGATGATGTCTTTCAGAGATAAACGGGAGATACTAACAATGATTCGTCCCTTAATTACTGTAGAAATAGTCCACAGAGCCCAGCGATACTTACATACTTGAAAGGTACCTCCTCCACTTAAAATGTGGGCTGAATAGACATGACATTGGCCCAGTTTGGTGACCAACTTGGAATTAGTGCTCGCATTTAACCCATCCCAAGTGCAACAGCACACACACAGCAGTGAACACACATAAACTGTGAACACACACCCGGAGCAGTAGGCAGCAATTTTTGTTGCGGCATCCGGGGAGCAGTTGGGTTCGGTGCCTTGCTCAAGGGCACTCAGTTGTGGTATTGAAGGTGGAGAGAGCATTGTACATTCACTCCCCCGACCTACAATCCCTGCCGGTACAAGCCTCGAACCTGCAACCTGTGGGTTACGAGTCCGACTCTCTAACCATCAGGCCAACGATTTCCCCATGAATCAATGATTGAGAGGGAGTAATATAAAAAATGTTGACAAAATTGAATGGAAATTACATTCATATAGACATTTGGGGGAAGTCATGTATGGGATTAGTGCTAACTTTTCATTACTTTAAATAGTATTTTCATAATTAAAAGTGTGTAAAAAATAAGCAATTAAACAATTACAGAGTGTGTTCAAAGGCATTTTTATCTATAAAAAAATTGAGAATAATTACATTTCACTAGTATTGCTACCAATTACTGGAATTTTGGTATCATGACTACACTAGTACATTGCGTGCATGTCTCATTTTTTTAAGGGGTCTTATCCCCCACACACACATATACATACACATATATACATATACATACATATATATATATAGAGTGGTGTGAAAAAGTGTTGGCCCCCTTCTTGTTTTTTAAATGTTTTGCATTTTGCAAATTAAAACTAAAGAAAAACGTATGCAAGGTAAGCTTCGAAATGACAGACAATGAACAAAAAAGGTAATTTCCAAGAGCTGCGTCACAGCTCATATCAAGAGCTCCCTTATCGGTTCTGTTTTCTGTACTGGAGAATAAAAGATACATTCTTTAGATGTTTTTGTTAGTATGTGAACGTTATTTTACACATTTTATCTCTCCAACAGATTAATTTGAAATAAGTTTTATGATGCATGTTCGCTATTCCCAATTCAGAGGAGCGCACACACAGCCTGTGTCTGTGAATGCTTCTCATACTCGCTCCTCTCTGCCCCACGCGGTGCAAATCCCGCGTCACGGACGAGCCGTTCACGCTTGCCGCACTCACGCAGCCTGTTTCGTAATGCTCGTTTATACTCACACCCAGCTCTGCACCGCAAGTCTTCACAAACGCATCTGGCAGTATGGATGAGGCTTAACGCACGCGCGCAACCTGTGTCGACTCGCGCCTGTCTCCGCGTTTAAAAAGTGTAAATTCAGTCTAACTGCTTGTTAATTTCACTTGGATGAAATGAAACATTCGGCACATTTTCCACTTGCTCTTAAAATCTCAAATACTTAAAATGAATAAATCATTGTAATACTTTAATAATTGACTTAAGAAATACAGTTCTTTATTTATAAAAATAAACAAATATTTTCTGTGAAATTCCGTAATTAAGTTAATTCTGTAAAAGTAGTTATACCATTATAATCTTGCATGCTGAAAAAAAACAAAAGAACCCCTCCCAAAACACAATAAAAAAATTTAATGGATTTCAGGGTTATAATGTAAACTATAATGGTGTCTATTTTATGGATTCTATTGGTGGGATGTAATCTGGCAGATGGAAACCAATGGAACAACAGTAATTCCTATTGGATTAATGCCCAAAACAAAAAGGAATTTTTGTAATGATTTAATGGAAACTATAAGAATTTCTGTGATGGTTTCTATTGTTTTTTTCCAGCAGGGTAATGATACCCATACTGTGCTGCCAATTATTGACAATATTGAGCTGAAGCTTGACTTTGTGCAATTTAAACTGGCGGGGGGGGGGGGGGGGCAATCGCAATTCTGCAAAATGCGCAAATTTGAACTATTTCCCCCCAAACACCAGCCCTAGTTTGGCAGTATGTGTCATGTTTTATTACACAGATTCATTATTTTTCATACACAACACATACCTATATATATATTATATATATCAAATATATATATATATATTATATGTGTGTGTGTTTGTGTGGATAAAGTAATAAAGTTTTTTTTTTTTTTGAGCACAAAAGTAGTCTCGTAGCTTCGTGTAGGGTTATTATGGTGAACCTCTGATGTCACATGGACTATTAACGATATCCTTACTAACTTTCTGGGCCTTGAACGTATCAGTTGCATTTGGTCTATGCAGGGTCAGAAAGCTCTCAGATTCCATCAAAATATCTTAATCTGTGTTCCTAAAATGAACGAAGGTTTACGGGTTTGGAACGACATGAGGGTGGATAATTAATGACAGAATTTTCATTTTTTGGGTGACCTATCCCTTTAATGCCACATTTGTGCTCTATTGTTTGATAAAGCAGCTGCATTATATGTCGAGTCCAAACTAAACCAGTTTAGGGTGCTACCTGAATCTAAGCGGTAACAATCCCAGCCCCTGCAATAGGTTTTGTGTTTGTAGTTTTCATAATTTAGTCACATTTGTAGTCAGAATCATGGCAGAACACTGACAATTTCGGCTGCCATCTGGAATGAAAGAGTTGGTCACCTTACATTTAAAAGATGACAGAGTGATAATATTAAGATCTCCTAATTACCTAATAGACAGAGAGTGGCCGGTCACACATTAACAATCAGGAAACCTCTCTACGTTACACTGCGAGCGACGCGACAAACACTCCCATTATACTCGACGACGCTGTCTACACTGTGGACAACCGTCGAATACAAAGTTCATCGCGCGTTCAGGGGCAGCATTTAGCCGTTACCACGGCCCGGCCAAACAATGCCAAACCTTACCGGGCAAAACACACAATGTGACGGTCTTGAAGTTCGGGACTGTCAAACGAGATACAGTCCAGCTGCTGGGGTACGCGCTGACTTGCTGCTGCTGATGCTCGGATTTCTTCTTCTTCGTCTTATATTAGTATCCTGGTGGGATACAGACCATTGTAAATCGTGCATACTGCCACCTACTACATTGGAGTATGTCAAATCATGGCTTCATTGATTTTTAATTTTTTTTTTTATTATTATTAAACTTCAATAAACACAGTCAAAGTACAGTTAGGACTACAATAATACACATGAAAACATAAAACGCAAACAAAAATATGCATACAAAATACACATACAGCCAGGGGGGTGGCCTAAACATTATGTAAATATATTAAAGGACTTACATATGGAGACAGTCTTAATTGCTTTCTTGTTATGTAAATACAAAATCGTCTTAACATAAATTTTAATTTCTTTCTCAGAACCAAAAATAAAGATTGGTTTTACTGACTTACACTTATGTATATGCACTTTCGGCAAAAATGAAATTAAATTTATATGTAATATTCTTTGTTTATTTGCAGGGAATTAGTAAAACCAAATAAAACGTGTTTCTAAGCACAGCGACAAAGTGGGGTCCATGTTATCACTTCTAAAATCTAGTCAAATTCTTTCCACAAATTTACATAAAGCAATGCCAAAATAATGAAACAAAGTTTTTCAGTCATCATATTAACAGAAAGACTATTCAAATCATATCATTTTTAAATTTAACCAAAAATCATTTACTGGGTAGTATCTTGTAAAAATTTTTGACAGGTTACTCCTTCCTTGTGACTTTTGTTTACCATAGGTATTTGTTTGGCATGTCCAAATTGTCACAGTGTTTGTTTGTGGTGACCTGGCCTGGTCACTTGAGGGCGCTCTTCTGTTTTACGTTGTTTGTGTTAAACTCCATTTCCCATAGTCCCCTGCTCACTAATCCTGGTCTAATCGGTAACACCTGTTCATCATTAACCCTGCTATATATATCATGCCTTCTCTGTCTGTCATTTGCGTCTGGATTGTATTGTCTTCTTAGTTGGTGTTTTCGGTGTCAGGTTTTGGATTACCTTTTGCAACGTTTTGTTCTGTTTTGCCCTGTTATTATTTTCAATAAAATGCACATGGAACTTACCTTGTTTCCTCCTGGCATTCCGTGACAGAATCCAGACGCCATTACTAGTTCCAGCAGTTTGTTTTTTGTTACCTTTGGTGGATCATGGACGTTCGGATTGTTCCTCCTCCTTCGAAGGAGCGCAGGGCTCGGCTCCGGATGTTGGCGGATCTTCGCCAACGGGGGATGGAGATTGGAGGTTTCGCTCAGTCCTTTTGGAACCTTGCGGTAGGGATGGGACTTCATGACTCAGACTTGAAAGAAGTCTTTAATTGTGGTTTAGACAATCCCGTGCCTCCTCGGGAGATGGATGGTCTTAAAATGCTTGACTTTTGGGGCCTCGTTGATTACCTTGGTTACCGCAACTTGGTGATGTCATGTCGGTCTGAGTCTCTTGCAGTGCCTTGGGAGATGCAGGAACCCGCTCCAGTCGGGGAGCTCGCCGAGCCCGTTCCAGCCCCGGAGCTCACCGAGCCCGCTCCAGCCCCAGAGCTCACCGAGCCCGCTCCAGTCCCGGATCTCACCGAGCCCGGTCCAGTCCCGGAGCTCGCGGAGCCCGCTCCAGCCCCGGAGCTCACCGAGCCCAGTCCAGTCCGGGAGCTCACCGAGCCCGCTCCAGCCCCGGAGCTCACCGAGCCCGCTCCAGCCCCAGAGCTCACCGAGCCCGCTCCAGCCCCAGAGCTCACCACCTCTGTCCTTCAGACCCCCACTAAGCGGCGGAGGGTGAGAAGGCGGACAGTAGAGCCCACTCCAGAGCCCGCTCCAGTCCCGGATTTCTCTGAGCCCGCTCCAGTCCCGGATTTCTCTGAGCCCGCTCCAGTCCCGGATTTCTCGCCGAGCCCGCTCCAGTCCCGGATTTCTCAAAGCCCGCTCCAGTCCCGGATTTCTCACCGAGCCCGCTCCATCCCGGATTTCCTCCGCCGAGCCGCTCCAGTCCCGGATTTCTCCACCGGCCGCTCCGTTCCGGGAGTCCGCTGAGACTAAACTCTCTCTGCTTTTGTTTTCAGGTACTCCTGAGTTGCTGAGAGGGGTTTCGGTCCCACCAATGTTGCCTGACAGGATTCTGGCTCTGTCCTGGTTGCCCGCCTGGGTTCTGGTGTGGCAGGAGCCTCACTGGGTCATTCCTCCAGCTCCGTCCTGGCTATCTACTGGGGTTCCTGTATGGTTGGGGCCCAACTGGTTCATCCTGCCGGCCCCGCCTTGGCCTTTCACCCTGCCGGTTCTGTGCTCATGCCCTTGTCTATCTCTGTCCCTGGTCCTTCCGTTGTTTTGTCCTGGCCCGCCATCCCTCCCCCTGGTCCGCCTCTATTCCACATCCCTCCTGAACTTTTGTGTGTCTGGTATCCGCTCCGTAGAGGGGGGGGTAATGTCACAGTGTTTGTGGTGACCTGGACTGGTCACTTGAGGGCGCTCTTCTGTTTTACGTTGTTTGTGTTAAACTCCATTTCCCATAGTCCCCTGCTCACTAATCCTGGTCTAATCGGTAACACCTGTTCATCATTAACCCTGCTATATATATCATGCCTTCTCTGTCTGTCTTTTGCGTCTGGATTGTATTGTCTTCCCAGTTTGTGTCATCTGTGGTCAGGTTTTTGGATTATCTTTTGCACGTTTTTGTTCTGTTTAATTTTTAATAAACTGCACATGGAACTTACCTTGTTTCCTCCTGGCATTCCGTGACACAAATGGCCTTCCATAATAAACCTTTAACTAACCTTTTCCAATAAATTATACAGTTTGGAGAAGAAACAATGTCTTTTTGAAGTAAGGAACGGACAGTTTTGTTAACATTCATATTTCCAGGGGCAAAACAAAGTTTCCCAATAAGTATCAAATAGATCAAGTGCAGAGGGGGATGTAATACTGTTGTGGGTATTGTAGTATGGGGAAGTCGTGGCCTAATGGTTAGAGAGTCGGACTCATAACCCAAAGGTTGTGGGTTCGAGTCTCGTACCGGCAGGAATTGTAGGTGGGGGGAGTGTACAGCGCTCTCTCCCACCTTCAATGGACTGAGGTGCCCTTGAGCAAGGCACCGAACCCCAACTTCCGCAGCATAAATGGCTGCCCACTGCGCCGTGTGTGTGTTCACGGTTTGGTGTGTGTTCACTGCTGTGTGCTGTGCACTTTGGATGGGTAAATGCAGAACACCAATTCTTTCCTGCGTATGGGTCCGGAACCATACTTGGCCACATTCACGTCACTCTGAATAATGCCAAGACTCCTCTGGGAATTGCATCCATGACTATAGAAAACTCTTTTCATGGACAGCTAGAAACTCAGAATAAGTGAGTAACATGCCTTGTTGATTTAATAATTGACTAACTCGTATTATGCCTGCTGAAAACCAATTTACAAAAAATAACGATTTATTTTTATATAATATATTGTAATTGTTCCAAATTAGGTACCTATGGGGAGAAAAGTTATGTTTATACAATAGAGACCAAGCCAGCAACATTTGTTTATGAAAGCAGGATAAGCTTAAAGGAATTTGATCAATTTTGTAATTGCAAATCAAAAGAAATTGAAGACCACCAATTTTGGAAAAAACTAAATTAGGTATAAAATTCCATAAAGAATTTGGATTTCGAGTGAAATGTCTAATCCAATTAATTTTAAAGGTGTTATTTAGAGTACAGAAATCAAGAAAGTTCAATCCACCTGATTCATATGTATTATGGCTTCATTGATTTTCCTCACATTCTAATAGTAAGGCCTACGTCCTATTGAAATCGTAAGGCAGTGGGGGAAAACGCCCCCTTAAGGACTGTGTAATTTTATTTTGTGAAACAAAAGTTAAATGTGTCCAGCATAGTTATCATAGCTTTAGTGGCAATGGCATAAATTATAAACCAAGTATGAAAAATGTCTAGAGTTTTCATGTTTTAGATTTTTAACAAAAATTAAATTTGTACCAAGGGAGCGTTTTGCCCCACAGGTGGGGTAAAATGCCCCCAGTCTGAGAAAGCAATTTGCTTTATACATTTACAGCAAAATCAGAGTGCAGGCAGTTTTAGCTTAAAATTAAAAATAATAGAATCAATAATTATGAATTACAAAATGATAATAGCATATTTGAAAAATATTGTTAGCTAATGCTAACTGGCTAGCTAACTAGCTAGCTGATTGACCTAGTTACAATGCATTTGATGTAAAAACAAAGGATTTGATGTTCAGAACAGAGTAACTACAGTAATTAAGCCATGCCCTCGGGGCGTTTTACCCCACAGAGTAGGTTTGGAAAAAACATTTTAATTCTTCTTGTTCTCCCTATTTACATGCCTTACAATTCATCATATATAACTATGGCATTCTAAAAAACAACAAGCTTTAAAACACTTGTATTCTTATTGCTGAAAATTAGATCACTTAGGCTACTATGAAATCCGTTTTCTCTCAGGTACATCACCAGTGTAAGCTTCACTCTTGTCAATGTAGTCCATATAGCAACAACAAAAATGTATCTTGACTTTATCTGGTGGTTAGGGAAAAAGAGTAGAGGGGCATTTTACCCCAATGGGGCGTTTTCCCCACTCTACCTAATAATCTCTACTTTTATTATCTGTGTCAAGTCTTTTACCATTGTTTGTCTGCGTTGCTTTTAATTAATAATTTACCTTAATTTTTCTCAAGTTAGTCATTTTGTTTCAGTTCTGTTTTAATGGCTCAGATCTTTCCTTTCCTTGAAGACATTTGAGCTGGTAACCAGCGGGACTGACCATATATTCCAAGTTTTTCGAAATTTAGAAGTGTATATTTCTATTAAAATGTTATTTTTTGTTGTTTTACTTAATGCAGTGCAGCTGCTGAATCTGAATCAGAGCATGTGAGCTACGTTTTCCGCTCTATGGACGTGCGCTCCGCTCAGTCGCTCTAACCGCACAAGCAAGCGCTCCGTTAATATTCCGCTCACGCTCACCGTGAACCAATTCCCGCTCAGATCCCGTCTCCGACATAAAATTTCTCTAGTAGACCTAATTGTTTACTGTTTGTAACGAAATTCTTGGATTATTGTCTAAAATTAAGCATACTGATAAATAGCAATTATCACGTTTCAGAGCGAAATTCTAACATTCTTCTTAATTTTATTAATTGTAAAGTATTAATTACAATTTATTAAATATATGAATCTAACCTTAACAAACCTACCTAAAATACAAAAACTGAAAAAGTGTATTTGATTATCGTTAACTTTATTTCCGTGAAAATAGCAGCAGTTGTTCTGCAATATAACATTCAAAACAGGCTCATTAAAACAAACGCACACACACACACACGAGATGAAATGCGCGTAGATCTTTACAAAATACACCTGGATCATAAATCCTGTGAAAAGCACACACAAGATAAAATGCACTTAAAGAACACTTGGTTTATGAACTGACGTCAATGAAAGAAACACACTTAGTGTCAAGTTAAAATAAACCATAACTGCGGGGAACTGTGGTCTATTAAAATGTCTCTTGATGTTTACTGGATTTTAGAGTTTACTTTAAGAAACATTAGCTTGGACAAACTGTTAGGCTTCAGCATTCGGTGTGCCCGAAAACACTCGCTCAGCGCTGGAGGAACCACTGGGGATGCTGGAGATTTTGCGGGAGGTATCCAGCACTGGTTTTCCAAAATCCAGGTGGTGTAGGCTAATATCTTCTGTACTGTGTAGTTCTGTATTTTTAGGCCTATATACAGCTGTGTGTTAGCTTGGTCTACAGTTTAACTGAGATTATTTATACTGAGCTCTGAATATAATTCGAATTAACAATTCATTTCTACGACGTCAGCAGGTTTTATTATTTTTTAAATTAATTTATTATTATTAATTTTACAAAAAAATTCTAAAAATTTTTTAAGTAATAATGATTTTAAGTAATTACGAAATATAATAATTCGTTCCACGATATAGGCCTACTATAGGGAATGAACGAATTAACGAACAAATGAATTTGTGGCAGCTAAGCCTAAACAAGAGAACAAATACTTAATTCGTGGCCATAATGTAGTCCTAGCATAAAAGAGAACTAGCCTGTTCTAAATTCGTTGGCCGTGATTGTCTGCATGTCATGATCGGGCTCCGTACAACCGAATATAACCTTAGCCTACCTGTTTCATTTATGGTATGTAACTGCTCACCTTTTGCGGCACCATGTTTGCGTAGCACATCCTCGTGCTTTCTGGCAATGTGCCGCTTCAGATTCCAATATGAATCTTTACTAACTCTCCCCGCACTCCCTCTCAGTTTCTTCTCCCTGCTCATTCTTAATTTAGATTTTTTACTTTACATTTATGTATAAGGCTTGCAACTTCGTTGAAACAATATCTGAACTCCATAACTGCTCTACTATTCTCGATCTCTACAGATTCTCGATCTCGAACAAGCAAATCACCAAACTGCGTTCTGGATTGAGCGAGCGGCGCTGAGCGTTTTGAGCGAGCGGAGCGGAATCTTCAGAAAGGTGCTCTTAAGGAAATATTACCACTCTGCTCACGCTCCGCTCCGCTCACATGCTCTGATCTGAATAAATCATCACTCTGTCTGGTTTAACTTCCTCCACCCACTTAGTTCTGCTGTGTATATAGCTACATTATTAATTATTGTTTTATTGACGTTTATGTTGAATTCTAGGATAAATGTGTCCTTACAGACATGTCAGTTTTACTGTGTCTTCAAAATAATCTGTATATATTTCTAAATGCGCATATAGTATGTTATGTATTCTTTTTATGTTTTATTGTTCTTTCCATTCTCTATTCCATTTGTCTTTTCAGCTATTTCAATTATTTATAAACACCTTGGCCTATATAATCTGGGAATATCCATGGTGGTATTATGGCTGTTAATACTTCCTGGGAGAAATTGTACATTTTTATTCCATTTTCTAACATATATTCGATTATAATCCTTTGGTTACTTATTTCTTATATATCCAGCAATTTTCAACCACAGTTTTAGCATATTTTCTTGTCTCACCGAGCTGTATAAAGACCAGGTAGTAACTTTGCCAATTTGCAATTGGCTTCTGTGGTTCAAGTATTAAGCATAATACTAACAAACGCAACGGTCATGGGTTCGATTCCCAGGGAATGCATTGGCTGATAAAATGCATACCTCAAATGCAATGAAAGAATTTGCTTTGAAAATAGGCTAACTTCTGTCAATGTGACCACCTGCTTGCACAGGGAGCGTGCTGGGGATTATTTTCAGGCGCTGCGTAATATCATTTGCGCCTGCTGCACCCATGGTACGGTAAAGTTCCTTGATTATTACGCTGGAACGAGTGTATAGTTCCTAGCCATAACGGCCTAGAAAATCTCAACTTTTAATTTTCCGTCGGTCTTAGTACACGATGTTACTACAGAAGAGTCAAGTTTTAATTAGGAAAAATATAGAAACTCTTTGGTTCTTTTTGAGCGAGATGCTAACGGTCTAATCAGATTCAATGATCTATGCTAAGCTACAGCTAAAAGTGCTACCGGCAGACCCGGAGATCGGCTGAATGGATTAAAAACCGGTAAAACTCACTGTTTTACTCTAGGGGAGTTGGAAAATGAGCCTATTTTCCAAAATAATTGTATTGTTCCTTTAAGCCTAGTCCCAGACTAAAAGTCTGAGCTGTTTCAACTGAAAGAAACTTGCACTGACTGATCTTCAAATACATCAGTGCCTTGGTTTTGTCTCAAAATGCACACCAGTAATGTTTTTTTCTAAGCACGTTTATAAAAATTACTTAAATGTCCTAACTGAACTATGGTCTAATCCTGGCTAAATCTAAGCCCTGTCTGTGAAACCGGGCCTAAAAGAGTTGATCAACTCATTTCAGCTTGACACAGAATACACATTCTTCAGGAAACACATCCATTATTCACACAAACATTCTTTAAACTATTGGCAATCAGTGAATCATCAAAACAGCTGGTTGACCAGATTAATTAGTGGGAATGGCTTTAACCAACCAACTCCTACACAAATCAAACATTGTAGTAAAATACAAAAGAAAAATATACATTAATTAAATTGATTTAAATATAGAGGAAAATTAATTAATCAATTAAAAACAATTTTGGGGTAAAAAGAAAATAAATCTATTTCCTTTTGCATTTCAATTTTTTTTAGCTTCCTTATTGGGGAGAAAGATGAGATCTATAGAGAGCATTTATTCAGTATTGTTTTCCACTTATTTCAGTCCAAATGATCAGCCCCGAATTGAAGGAAATTTCTTAATTCTCAGACCACGTGGGATCTTTTCTTTAAATGATCGAACAATAGCACAGGGTTAATAAACGGTGCAAATAGATCCTTGCCTCAACTCTCTCCTTCCATTCTACAACCAACATGTCACAATCAGCTGTGCGTTATCTTTAGAATGTGGTCCCTGTGTTTTGATGGCTGATGTTTTAGCAACAGCTGTTGAAGAAGATGTGTAATATGGTACAGTTTATGCTGATGGACTGCAGCATTTGTACATTTTGTCAGAGTGCAACATGTTCTGTTCAACTGAATGTCATCTGGGTCAACATCACATGTCTACAAAGATCGAATATCACTCTCTCCTGAGAAGGTACAGTCCATAGAGGCCAAAGTTGACTCGGAAATGTCTTGGAAACTTTCCTTGAATAGAACGGAATGAAAGGGGTGGGCAGGAAAAAACCTCTGATGTCATATATGAACACAAGGTCTTCACATTGGTGGAGTTGTCTTTTTAACTGTGCACAGAAAAGAGGGAAGACGATCAGATTAAACAATTGGAAGACAGAGATTATTGACCAAAAGTGATCAAATAAGGTACTGTGCAATTATTTACAAAAGTACAAAAAAATTACTTCATGATTTGTTTGCAGATATTACTGATATCATTAGAGTGTCTAGAAAGTTTTTGTTTGTTTGTTTTTGAAATGACAGTTTGAAATGACAAAACAATGGACCAGCATTGAAAATGATAACAAAAAATGTTGTGACACTTTGTGGTTGCAGACATTAGTCGAACATCCAAAAAGTTAATGTGATGATGAGATTACTGTTTTAATTTGAAGGGAACTGACTTCATACATCCACTAAAATCATTTTTACACCAAAAATGGCAAAGTTAGAAGTCAAGAGAAGTTAGTTCTTGCATGTTTCCAGCATATCATTAGCTGAATGGCAGAGAACAACATTACGCCTTCCAGTAATGAAAACATACTCTGAGAAAACACAAGCTCAGCAGTTAAATGTTGATGTTGACGCAGATGCAAGTCATCAGACAAAGTTGCTCATTCGCTTCTTAACTGATGTTGCTCAGTTGAGACTCTGGGCTATATCTGGCACTGGCACATCAAAAATACCAAATCTTTATACAACAAAGAAAAACTATCCAAAAAAGATTAATTTACAAACAAACAGAATCTTCTTCAGAATAATTAAATTTTTAAACTAAAGCCTATATTATCTATATATATACCTATATATAATCGGTTTTGTTGTGGGCAAAGTTAAGACTAATAAGTTTAGATTTTTAATTAAATTTAACATTGTACTAGAGCACTGCCTTTGTACTTTTGACTAAATTGTTTGCTTGTCTTTATTTCCTATTGTACAAACTTATTATACGTATACTTTTATAATGGTGTTATTGTCATGGTAAAGCTAACATTTGACTAAAATTGTTCAGTGTTCCCAGTGGGTATAGAAAAGAATCAGCCCCTTTAAAATAATCACTTTTTTTTTTTGCTTTGCAGCCTGAAATGAAGATGACACTGTTTTTGTTTTATCCAGCTGCATTTACTCAATGCAACTTATAACATTCAAGTGAAAGATATAATACCAACATGTCAAAAAAAAAAACAGAATCACTGAGTTGGAAAAGGATCACCCCCCTCCTAAAAATGACTTGTAACTCCTATCAGGTGTAGCTAATCACCTTCTCAATGATAAACAAAGCCATTTGTCTTTCAACTGCGTCATTTTTTTGTTTTTTTTTTTTGATTCGCTACAGCATGAAAAGAGCTTTCCTGGAGCATTTCGGTCCTTGGTAGTGCAACTGAAGCAAACAATCAACTATAGGCATCAAGGCACTGTCAAATGATCTCTGGGATAAAGTTGTGGACAGTCACAAGTCAGGAGGCGGATACCAAATACATTCAAAGGCTTTATCAATGCCTAGAAACACAGTGAAGTCTATTAATAAGAAGTGGAAGATATTAAAAAATACACAGACCCCCCTGGATCAGAAACGTCCGTTTGGGCCCCCCTGGACGAGTGAGCATAGGCACGTGCCTAGAATGCCTATGCGTAAATCCGGCCCTGACTACAAGAAAGGGGTTGCAAGAAAAAAGCCATTCCTTAAAAAAGGCCACATGCAGTCACGACTGAGCTTTGCCAAAATACACCTTGAAGATTCTGAGGCCACAATGACAAAAGGTGTTTATGGTCAGATGAGACTAAAATTGAATTATTTGGCCCATAGGCGTAGTTTGTGGGTGGGACGGGTGGGACATGTCCCCACCACTTTTTGCCAGGGTCGATGTTGTCCCTACCACTTTTTGAAAGTAATTAAAAAATATATTGCGGAAGGTATGTATGTATTAAAGGGAAAACAAGATCAACAATCATTCTTCCTAATCTATTAGGGTGATAAAAAAAATTTGTTTGACTCCTTATGCATGCATAACTCGTGCAGTGCAATAACGACGTGATTTGCAGCTGTCGCACTTTTCGTAATGTCATTAGGCTTTAGCATTTTATTTTAAAAATGGAGAGCTTCCTTGTGTTAAGTAGGCCTGCCCTCTACTAAAGATTTTTTCTAGCCAACTAGTCGCACGTTATATTAAATCGATTAATATAATAATATATTAACCATACTTAAATATATATTTAGAGCGCCATACTTCACTATAGGCTATCGGCAGACGTAGGCTAGACCTATTCCGCCGCTCAAGCTCGTCGCCAGAAAGCAATTGCCTCATCAAGCACCGGCACAGTGATTTTATCCACGGGATCTCATCGCCGCTGTTAGATGCCAGACTCTACATTTGACTTCATTAATTCAGCTCTCCAGAAACCAGAGACGCTCTGATCAAGCTACTGCAGTCTCGTTCACATGCTGCTGGAGTTTCTTCATATCTTCTGCTTTCATGTTTATTTCACTTCACGTTTAAGTCATTTTCTTGAGTGTTTTTGTCATTTTTAATCAGTTTTTGTCGTTTTTTTAAATATGTCTATATAGTTTATCATTTTTAGTTTAGTTATTTTAGTACTTCAAGTTAAAATAAATGAAAATGAGAAATGTTGCATTGCAACTTGCTGAAATAAAAAATTTTTCATTTTAAAGTTAAAGTTTTTTATTTTTAATTTATTGAATTTGAATGTTTTTTATGTTTTTGGTTTTAGTTGACTATAATAACCCTAGCGAGTACATTTGAGCTGAAAATGAATTCTGACATGTTTATTTTGACACGAAGCTCTGAGTAAAAGTGTAGTTTACACAAATGTGAAATGTGTTTCTGTTCAAACACTATGTTTGATGAACAGGTTTCACGGCCCGTGTTCTTCTGCTGGTTTCTCTATTATTGAGAAGCTATTGTAAGAGCCTGTGAATCGTGTGTGTGGTCATTGTGTTGTGTTACTCCAGCATTCTCTGGCTGTTTTCACCTCACACCTAACATGCTCACAAGTGTGATCGCTCACTGATTTCAGTGTGGCACCAGTGTCTGATGAGCCATCAGTTGAGCACATTTAAAGGGACAGTACACACAAACATGAGAATTCTGTCATCGTTTCCTCTCTACATGTTGTTTTGTTGAAGCTTCTTTTGTGTTGAACAGAAGAAAGAACCCATACAGGTTTAACACAACTGATGACAGAACTCTCCTTTTTGGGTGAACTATTCCTCTAACGTCTTTAAATGAAGGATGATTCAAGCGCATGTATAAAGATGCGAAATGCTGGTGTATTTTTCCATCAGAATGTGCAGAATTCTGCTGTGGGATGATGGATAATCAACAGAGAAGAACTGTTCATGTGAGTAAACAAGCACTTCTTCAGTTATTTGGAAATGTGTGTGTATGAGCAGATCGTGTAAAGACGAGCATCGGCTAAACATCCTTAAGATTCATTTACCGAAGGCACAAAATGACTTGTTTTCTGAAAAGTTTATGACTAAAACAAGAACACCTGTCATATGGTAGCCTTTATAAAATGATAACTCTCAATCATTCTCGCTGAAAATTATTAATAATTAAATGAATAATTAATTCAAATCTAGTCATTTAGCGTCTCCGGTAAATGTTTCTTGATCTATGAGTGTTTAGGTGCTTGTAACAGAAAACCAGTCAAAAATACTGAGCAATAAAATCATTTTTAGCAGCATTAAAGAAGGTATTATACGATACGATACGATACGACTAAATTATGAAAAATACAAACTAATTACCCATGATGCACTCCTTTGTGCACCTGTGAATATATGTCAATTCATATTATTTATTATTATAGATATTGCTGAATAAAATTAATATATTGAAGACTTATTTTTGGGCATTTTTGCCTTTATTTAGATAGGATTTTTTATTTATTAGTAAATTATTATTATTATTACATTGAGAAATAAAATCAATATATTGGATATTTATTTTTGGCGTTTTTTTTGCTTTTATTAAGACAGGAATTTTTTTTATTATTAAATGATGTAATGTTTTATATATATTGCGGCATAAAACCACTGTATTGAATATTTATTTTTATACTGCGTGTATATGACGGACCACATATACATTCATTGTACAGCAAGAATAATCCTAAATAAAATATTTTTTAAAAAGATTAAATAATGTGAAAAGTGACCTCTCTTAATAAAAAATAATGAATGACACTAAATAACAAATCAACTGAAACTCTCTTATATCCTTCACAACAGAAACATTATTGCTGATGATTAATTATTAGTTATTTCTCATGAGTGAGTCAACTTTTGACTTATTAAACTGACATGACAAAAGATGAATATTGGCTGACAGACTCAAGGGAGAAAGATCACGCCATTATTCGGGTTTTTAGTTTAATCTGAGGATTAAAGAAAAAACGTTAAGCCTGCAATCTATCAAATGGACAAGCTCAGTAATCAAACGCAGGTCTGTTATTGCTAAAGAAGCGTGATTTGTGTGTTTGCTTCAGATGGCCTCGAGTGCAGCTGATGAGGAGCCTCAGCCTGGAGACCTGATCGAGATCTTCAGACCGGCCTATCAGCACTGGGCTCTTTACCTGGGAGACGGATACATCATCAACCTCACACCTGTCGGTCCGTGCCACCAGCTCACACACGCTCTCTCCGCCTCAGTGCTGTCAGACCATTCATCACATGCTAAATAAAGCTTTTTGTTTACATGCTATATATGTTGTGATTCGTATATATAATAAAAACACCTGCATGGTAATATTCAGAAAAAGCATGTGACCCCGGAGCACAAAACCAGTCATAAGGGTCAATTTTTTGAAATTGAGATTTATGCGTCAGCTGATGCAATGATACAACTATTAGAAAATCTGGAATCTGAGGGTGCAAAAAAATCTAAATATTGAGAAAATCCCCTTTAAATTTGTCCAAATGAAGTTCTCAGCAATGCATATTACTAATAAACATTACGTTTGATAGATTTACAGTAGGAAATGTACAAAAATATCTTCATGGAACATGATCTTACTTAATATCCTAATGATTTTTGACATAAAAGTAACAGTAATTTTGACCCATACAGTGTATTGTTGGCTATTGCTACAAATGACTTAAGCCGTTTTGTGCTCCAGGGTCACGTATTTATTGACCTGGTTATATGCAATAATTCAAATACACAGATCTTAAATGTTTTTTGAGGGCAGATGTGGACTAAACGTCTCTGTCTGTGTTTTCCTCGGGGCAGACGAGAGTCCGGCCACAGCTGTGTCCAGTGTGAAGTCCGTGTTCAGCCGGAAGGCCGTGGTCCGCATGCAGCTCCTGAAGGAGGTCGTGGGAGGAGATTCATACCGGATCAATAATAAATATGATGACAATCACACGCCGCTGGCCGTGTCGGAGATCATCCAGCGAGCACAGCTGCTCATTGGACAGGAGGTGTCATATGACCTGCTGGGAAGCAACTGTGAGCACTTCGTCACTCTCCTGCGCTACGGGGAGGCAGTGTCTGAGCAGGTCTAGTGCTCTTCTTTTGTCTCTGTGTGCACAACACAAACACTGGATTACTAGCACACTTCTTAGGGGGCATGTGCTGGGAGTCTGGTGTTCAGCCAGTACCATGGTTTATGTAAAAGACTCTGTAAAACATGCTGTTTCAACTTAAAAAAGTAAGTGTTTGTGCTGCCTAACTTGAAATATGAAGTGGATATTTAAGTTATCTTAAGTTAAATCCAGGAAAGTTATTTTAAAGTTAAATTCCAAGCTGTGACAGCTTAATACATTTTTTCCCATGGATTACGTTTTTTTTGAACAATTGTATTAGTTTCTTTGTTTCAACGTGAGCTCTCGGAACTCCTCAGACATGAATCAGACCCGAATAAAAACGTAGAATTGTTAGATATAACTTGCAATTCAAAAAAAAAAGAATTGAGATGTAAAAGTAGAATTGTGAGATATAACTTGCAATTCCAAAAAAAAAAGAATTGAGATGTAAACGTAGAATTGTGAGATATAACTTGCAATTCCAAAAAAAAAGAATTGTGAGATGTAAACGTAGAATTGTGAGATATAACTTGCAATTCCAAAAAAAAAAAGAATTGAGATGTAAACGTAGAATTGTGAGATATAACTTGCAATTCCAAAAAAAAAGAATTGAGATGTAAACGTAGAATTGTGAGATATAACTTGCAATTCAAAAAAAAAAAGAATTGAGATGTAAACGTAGAATTGTTAGATATAACTTGCAATTCAAAAAAAAAAAGAATGGAAGATGTAAAACGTAGAATTGTGAGTATAACTGCAATTCCCAAAAAAAGATTGAGATGTAAAGTTTAGAATTGTTAGAGATAACTTGCGCAATCAAAAAAAAAAAAAAGGAATTGAGATGTAAACGTAGAATTGTTAGATATAACTTGCAATTCAAAAAAAAAAGAATTGAGATGTAAAAGTAGAATTGTGAGATATAACTTGCAATTAAAAAAAAAAAAGACATAAGAATTGAGATGTAAACGTAGAATTGTGAGATATAACTTGCAATTCCAAAAAAACAAAAGAATTGAGATGTAAACGTAGAATTGTTAGATATAACTTGCAATTCCAAAAAAAAAAAAGAATTGAGATGTAAACGTAGAATTGTGAGATATAACTTGCAATTCAAAAAAAAAAGAATTGAGATGTAAAAGTAGAATTGTGAGATATAACTTGCAAAAAAAAAAAAAAATGAGATGTAAACGTAGCTAGAAGAATTGTGAGATATAACTTTGCAATTCCAAAAAAAAAAGAATTGAGATGTAAAAGTAGAATTGTGAGATATAACTTGCAATTCCAAAACAAAAGAATTGAGATGTAAACGTAGAATTGAGATAATTGCAAATTCCCAAAAAAACAAAGAATTGAGATGTAAAGTAGAATTGCTTGAGATAAACTTGCAATTCCAAAAAAAACAAAGAATTGGATGTAAAGTAGAATTGTGAGATTAACTTGCAAATTTAAAAAAAAAGAATGAGCTGTAAACGGAGGGAATGTGAGATATAACTGCAATTCCAAAAAAAGAATGAGATTGTAAACGTAGAATGTGAGATATAACTTTGCAATTCCAAAAAAAAAGAATGATGATGTAAACGAGAATTGTGAGATATAACTTGCAATCCAAAAAAACATAGAATTGTTAAATATAAACGTAGAATTGTGAGATATAAACTTGCAATTCCAAAAAAAAGGAATTGTGAGATGTAAACGTAGAATTGTGAGATCTAACTTGCAATTCCAAAACAAAAGAATTGTGAGATGTAAACGTAGAATTGTGAGATATAACTTGCAATTCCAAAACAAAAGAATTGTGAGATGTAAACGTAGAATTGTGAGATATAACTTGCAATTCAAAAACAAAAGAATTGAGATGTAAACGTAGAATTGTGAGATAAAACTTGCAATTCCAAAAAAAAAAAAATTGTGAGATGTAAACGTTAGGAATTGTGGATATAACTTGCATTCAAAAACAAAAGAATTGTGAAGATGTAAAAGTAGAATTGTGAGGATATAACTTGCAATTCCAAACAAAAGATTGTGAGATGTAACGTAGAATTGTGAGTGAGATATACCTTGCAATTCCAAACAAAAGAATTGAGAAGTAAACGTAGAATTGTGAGATATAACTTGCAATTCCAAAAAAAAGAATTGAGATGTAAACGTAGAATTGTGAGATATAACTTGCAATTCAAAAAAAAAAGAATTGAGATGTAAAAGTAGAATTGTGAGATATAACTTGCAATTCCAAAAAAAAAGAATTGAGATGTAAACGTAGAATTGTGAGATATAACTTGCAATTCCAAAAAAAAGAATAGAGATGTAAACGTAGAATTGTGAGATATAACTTGCAAAAAAAAAATAAAAGAAAAAAAAAGGCATGAGATGTAAAAGTAGAATTGTGAGATATAACTTGCAATTCCAAAAAAAAGAATAGAGATGTAAACGTAGAATTGTGAGATATAACTTGCAATTCAAAAAAAAAAAGAATTGAGATGTAAACGTAGAATTGTTAGATATAACTTGCAATTCAAAAAAAAAAAGAATTGAGATGTAAACGTAGAATTGTGAGATATAACTTGCAATTCCAAAAAAAAAAGAATTGAGATGTAAACGTAGAATTGTGAGATATAACTTGCAATTCCAAAAAAACAAAAGAATTGAGATGTAAACGTAGAATTGTGAGATATAACTTGCAATTCCAAAAAAACAAAAGAATTGAGATGTAAACGTAGAATTGTGAGATATAAATTGCAATTCCAAACCAAAAAAAACAAAAGAATTGAGATGTAAACGTAGAATTGTGAGATATAACTTGCAATTCCAAAAAAACAAAAGAATTGAGATGTAAACGTAGAATTGTGAGATATAACTTGCAATTCCAAAAAAAAAAGAATTGAGATGTAAACGTAGAATTGTGAGATATAACTTGCAATTCAAAAAAAACAAAGAAATTGAGATGTAAACGTTAGAATTGTGAGATCTAACTTGTCAATTCCACAAACAAAAGAATGGATGTAAACGTTTAGAATTGGGAGATATAACTTGCACATTCCAAAAAAACAAAGAATGAGATGGAAACGTAGAATTGTGAGATATCTTCTGAGATAAAACTTGCAATTCCAAAAAAAAACAGAAATTGAGATGTAAACGTAGAATTGTGAGATCTAACTTGCAATTCCAAAAAAAAGAATAGAGATGTAAACGTAGAATTGTGAGATCTAACTTGCAATTCCAAAAAAAAGAATAGAGATGTAAACGTAGAATTGTGAGATATAACTTGCAATTCCAAAAAAAAGAATAGAGATGTAAACGTAGAATTGTGAGATATAACTTGCAATTCCAAAAAAAAGAATTGTGAGATGTAACCGGAGTAGAATTGGAGATATCACTTGCAATTCCAAACAAAGAATTGTGAGAGGTAAACGTAGAATGTGAGATCTAAACTTGCAATTCCAAAACAAAAGATTGTGAGTGTAAAGTAGTGAATTGTGAGATATAACTGCAATTCCAAAACAAAAAGAATTTGAGATGATAAAAGGTAGAGTGTGAGATATACTTGCAATTCCAAAAAAAAAAGGAATTGAGATGTAAACGTAGAATTGTGAGATATAACTTGCAATTCAAAAAAAAAAGAATTGAGATGTAAACGTAGAATTGTGAGATATAACTTGCAATTCCAAAACAAAAGAATTGTGAGATGTAAACGTAGAATTGTGAGATAAAACTTGCAATTTCCAAACAAAAGAATTGTGCGATGTAAACGTAGAATTGTGAGATATAACTTGCAATTCAAAAAAAAAAGAATTGAGATGTAAAAGTAGAATTGTGAGATATAACTTGCAATTCCAAAAAAAAGAATTGAGATGTAAACGTAGCGTTGTAAACGTAGAATTGTGAGATATAACTTGCAATTCCAAAACAAAAGAATTGTGAGATGTAAACGTAGAATTGTGAGATATAACTTGCAATTCCAAAACAAAAGAATTGAGATGTAAACGTAGAATTGTGAGATATAACTTGCAATTCCAAAACAAAAGAATTGAGATGTAAACGTAGAATTGTGAGATATAACTTGCAAAAAAAAAAAAAAAAAAAAAAGGAATTGAGATGTAAACGTAGAATTGTGAGATATAACTTGCAATTCAAAAAAAAAAAGAATTGAGATGTAAACGTAGAATTGTGAGATATAACTTGCAATTCCAAAAAAAAAAAAGAATTGAGATGTAAACGTAGAATTGTGAGATATAACTTGCAATTCCAAAAAAAAAAGAATTGTGAGATGTAAACGTAGAATTGTAGAGATATAACCTTGCAATTTCCCCCCCCCCCCCCAAAACAAAAAAGAATTAGATGTAAACGTAGCCCCCCCTAGACCAACCTGTGAGATCTAACTTGCAATTCCAAAACAAAAGAATTGTGAGATGTAAACGTAGAATTGTGAGATAAAACTTGCAATTCCAAAAAAAAAATGTAGATGTAAACGTTAGAATGTGAGAAACTTGCAATTCCAAAACAAACGAATCTGAGATGTAAACGTAGAAGTGCGAGAATTAACTTGCAAATCCAAACCAAAGATTGTGAGATGTAAAGTAGAATTGTGGGATATTAACTCTGCAATTCCAAAAAAAGGAATTGAGATGTAAACGTAGAATTGTGAGATATAACTTGCAATTCCAAAACAAAAGAATTGAGATGTAAACGTAGAATTGTGAGATATAACTTGCAAAAAAAAAAAAAAAAAAAAAAAGATTTACCCAGATCGTAAAACGTAGAATGTGAGATAGAACTATGCAATTCCAAAAAAAAAGAATTGAGATGTAAACGTAGAATTGTGAGATATAACTTGCAATTCCAAAAAAAAAAGAATTGAGATGTAAACGTAGAATTGTGAGATATAACTTGCAATTCCAAAAAAAAAAGAATAGAGATGTAAACGTAGAATTGTGAGATATAACTTGCAATTCCAAAACAAAAGAATTGAGATGTAAACGTAGACTAGAAGTGTGAGAATAACTTGCAATACAATTCCAAAAAAAAAGAATTGAGATGTAAACGTAGAATTGTGAGATATAACTTGCAATTCCAAAACAAAAGAATTGTGAGATGTAAACGTAGAATTGTGAGATATAACTTGCAATTCCAAAACAAAAGAATTGTGAGATGTAAACGTAGAATTGTGAGATATAACTTGCAATTCAAAAAAAAAAGAATTGAGATGTAAAAGTAGAATTGTGAGATATAACTTGCAAAAAAAAAAGCATTGTGGAGATGTAAACGTAGAATTGTGAGATATAACTTGCAATTCCAAAACAAAAGAATTGTGAGATGTAAACGTAGAATTGTGAGATATAACTTGCAATTCCAAAACAAAAGAATTGTGAGATGTAAACGTAGAATTGTGAGATATAACTTGCAATTCCAAAACAAAAGAATTGAGATGTAAACGTAGAATTGAGATAAAAATGTTCAATTCTAAGAAAAAAAGTCAGAAGTGTGAGATGTAAACTTAGAATTCTGAGAAAAAACTTGCAAATTCCAAAAAAAAGTCAGAATTGCGAGTTATAAAGTCATAATTGTGAGATATAAACTTGCAATTCCAAAAAAGGAATTGAGATGTAAACGTAGAATTGTTAGATATAACTTGCAATTCAAAAAAAAAAGAATTGAGATGTAAAAGTAGAATTGTGAGATATAACTTGCAAAAAAAAAAAAAAAAAAAAAAAAAAAAAAAAAAGGAATTGAGATGTAAACGTAGAATTGTGAGATATAACTTGCAATTCAAAAAAAAAAAGAATAGAGATGTAAACGTAGAATTGTGAGATATAACTTGCAATTCCAAAAAAAAAAGAATAGAGATGTAAACGTAGAATTGTGAGATATAACTTGCAATTCCAAAAAAAAAAAGAATTGAGATGTAAACGTAGAATTGTGAGATATAACTTGCAATTCCAAAAAAAAAGAATTGAGATGTAAACGTAGAATTGAGATAACTTGCCATTCCAAAAAACAAAAGATTGAGATGTAACGTAGAATTGTGAGATATAACTGCAATTCAAAAAACAAACAAGAATTGAGATGTAACGTAGACCCGAATTGTTAGATCTAACTTGCATTCCAAAAAAAATAATAGAGTGTAACGTTAGTAATTGGTGGAGATTAAACTGCCATCCAAAAAAAAAAGAATCTGCGATGCAAACGTAGAATTGGAGATATAACTGAATCAAAAAAAAAAAAAAAAGAATTGAGAGTGTAAAGTGAATTGTGAGATATAACTTGCAATTCCAAAAAAAAAAGAATTGAGATGTAAACGTAGAATTGAGATAAAAATGTTCAATTCTAAGAAAAAAAGTCAGAAGTGTGAGATGTACACTTAGAATTTGAGGTTTACACATATCTTTGCAAGATATAAACTGAGAATTGCGAGATGTACATTTACGAATGTGAGACTTAAACTTAGCAACATGTAAACTTAGATTTGAGACCTAAACTTGCAATGAATTGAGATATAAATCTATAATTGTAAGAATTTTTTAAATTCTGAAATCATAAGTGACAATGACCTTTTTGTATTTTAAATTTTTTTCTATCCTGTGGAGAAAACAAAAATGCTATTGATTCAGGACATGCCTTATGACAAAGATGAGGAGTATCTAAGATATAAATACTGTCACAGATGAATGTGCCGATCAGCCAGCATGCCATCAAATACACTGCGATTTCCTCTCATGCATACTGATCATCACGAGACATCATTTGATATTTTGCTGCTGTAATCTGCTGATCTCATACAGTGTGTGATTGTGTGTTGGCAGGCGTCACGAGCCATAGGCGCCATCAGTTTAGTGACAGCTGCAGCGAGTGCTTTCTCAGTGCTGGGACTGATCAACACACGCTCCAGAAACAGACCCTTCTAGAGCCACTCAAGACGACAGAACAGCTTTTACCAGTTAATGTCCTCTATGTACTCACATCTTTAGGATGAAAAGTTGTTGTGTGTTCAAATGGAATTAACTCTTGCTGTGACAACTTGATATGGTATTCAAAGAATTTAAATAAAAGTGTAGTAAACTAGGATTTTGTCTGTATAGAGGAAATCTTTTTTAATATAATAAAAAATCAATTATTATAATCAGTATTTAAAATTTAAATAGATTATAATTATATTTGTAATTATATTAATTTATAAACATTATATAAGTAAATAAATAAAAAGTAGTGCTGTCAACCAATTAAAATTGGGGGCGGATCACAATCCAAAATAAAGTTTTTGTTTACATGTGTGCTGTGTATATTTATTATATGTGTATATAAATACACACACATGCATGTATACATTTCAGAAAAATGTCGTTTATATATTATATTTAATTATAATATAAATAGCTGTAAGACATGTAAATATCTTTAAAATATATATTGTGTGTGTGTGTGTTTATATATACATAATATACACAGCACACACACACATATAATGTAAACAATAATTTTTATTTTGGATGCGATTAATCGTTTGACAGCACTATTTATGATATTTTGAAAATATTAAAGGGATAGTTCTGTCATTATTTGGAGGGGGTGTTTACACAACACCGTTTTCAACTCAAAACAGAAAACTTATGCGTTTCTGCCGTTTATTTACATGAAAACGGCACTTTGTGGGACTAAAAACGCTAATTTTTGAAAATTAGTTTCAAAGTGCAAGTTTTTGGGAACTGTACTGCTATCGTCTCCATATAAAATACAACAATATAAGCATGTGTGATGTTTGAGGGACATCGCCACCTACTGGCTGGGCATTAATAATACAGCTGCTGGTAGCCATTGACTTCCACAGAATTTTTCCCATACTATGGAAGTCAATGGGGGCAGGCAAACATGAATTTTCATTTTTGAGTGAACTGTCTCTTTAAGTGATTAAAAACACAGCACAACACATATTAGAAAGAAGTGTTTTTAATTGCAAACGTTACACGTACAAAAAGTTGAAAACAACAGTCTAGGCAGCCGTGTGGAATCAGCGTCAGTGCTGATTGGTCGGCTCAGGTGTGACGGAGCAGCTGATTGGTCGGCTCAGGTGCTGTGTGTGGCCTGCTGCATGATGACAGAGCAGAGACTCAGTAACTGCAGATACTCGTCTGCGCCGTCTGCCAGACACTTATCCACCTCCTGAAACACACAAACACTGTGTCAAAACCTCACGATACGATATTATTGCTATACTAAAAAAAAAAAAAGAATTGGGGAATTTTTTTTATTTTTTTAAATTTTAAAGTTAAATTATTCTATCTAATGCACTTTGAGAGTTCAGAATGAAGAGCTGCGACACATGTTCTTAACTAAGAAAACTTAAGTGTGAAGAAAGTCAGTGAATTGTCTTGTAGCTGAACTTTAAAGGAGACTCAACCCTCTTATTTGTGATATACTGTCTCAGTCTAAACTACATTCACACTGGTGTTTTAGGAAGATTAATAATTATCCTAAGAATACAGTAATAGCCATAGATTTATAAAAAATTGCACTGTAGATAAATGCAAAGAATGTTCATAGCATATTATTGCTTTACTACAGCCTACGAGAAATAACAATACTTCTAACCTAGTTTCTACACTTGAGAGAGATATTTTGAATTTGGACTGCATTTAAACCGCTAGCTGTCAGCAATTCATGCTGCACTTTAAGCTTTTATTTTGATGGAAACTCCAGCTTCAGTGAAAACAGGATTACAAAAACACGTCTCGCTACAAATCTAGAGAAACGCTGTCATCATCTGCCGTGAAAATAAAGCATAACTGGTGTCTGCTGCGTTCCCAAACGCGCGCTAAACTCACAGCAGGTGAAATAAAGGAGTGGACTGCATTCATTCAGTGTGAACGAGTCGCTCTGAGACGCAGAAAACACCGGATCACGAGCCGATCGTCTGAACCAAGTGTGTGCTTCACTTTGAAACAGACTTGATGAAGAGATGAAGCATATTGTGCTTTCGGTTCGAGTTCGTTTGAGATACTGTGCCAAAGCAGAATGACCCAAAACACTACTTTAAATACCTTTTATGTTACAATAAGAAGTTTTAATATATTTGAAAAACTACACACACCTATCGTTTCATACCGTCATGTGACCGCGATAATATCGTTACATCGCTAACAAACACACAAAACTTCACACCCGTCTCTGCAGACTTACAGCCATCTTCTGTGTGATGACAGATTTCTGTTTATCGCTCAGCTTCTCGTCGATGACGGCGTCGTGTAACTGGTTGAGGACGTTGGTGGCGGCGTATCCCTCATCGATCATGTCCTGCACAAATCAAGAGTGGGATTATGGATCAGAGCTGCAGAGCTGCAGAGAAACCCCTCACAGACGACTGACCTTCACAGCGAGCTCCAGCTTCTCAAACGTGCCTCTGTAAGAAATCTGGAGCAGCGTCTCGATCACTTTGGGTGGAACCACCTGGAAAAGAGAGTCTGAGTGTTGAGATGCTGTATTGAGAGACGCTCGATCTCCATCAGGAAGGTTCTCTCACCCCAGCGATCTCGATGATGATCTGCTCAGTGATTTCTTGCTCGGTGTGGAGTCTGGCGGCGCTCTGGAGATAAGTTATGGCTTTCCTGAGATCTCCCTCCGACACGCTCACCAGAGCCTCGATGCCCTGACACACACACACACACACACAAAAAAAAAACCAGACACAGACACGACACCACACACGTTTGCCAAAACATTACTCAGTTCACCACTACCTGTTTTTGCAGCAGTATTTTATCGGGTCAAACATTATAAAGACAAGTGTGAACAGTAATTGGAATTTTCCCCCCATATCACAACAAAAATAAATGAATAAAACAAAACAACATTAAACAAATTTGTAAATATAAAACAAAAAAATAAAGATTTAAAAATGAACAAATAAATAAAAGTACATTAAAAATTTGTAAAATTAAATTGTAATGTTATATTTGTCTGGAAAAGTGTAAACAGAATGGATTTTTCCAATTATCAACAAAACATAAAGGAAATTAAAGTGAAAACAAAATAAGAAAAAGGAATTAATTATTCCATTAAAATTCATTTAATTAATAATTTTAAAAAGTAAATTAAAAATAAGTAAATTTTAAAATTAAAAAATAAATAAATAATAAAATAACTTTTAAATGAAGATATATTTCTGTGAAAAGGGGAACAGTAATTGGGATTTTCATTACCAAGAAAAATGTAACATAATGAAAGAAATATTACCTAAAATTAACAATAGATGAATAAATCAAAATAAATGAAAAATAATTTTAAAATAATGCAAAGTACAAAAAAAAAAAAAGAACCCGAAAAAAAAACCACTCATTTAAAAAAATGTCGATTAAATAAAAAAAGAATAAACATAAATGAAAAATGATTTTTAAAAATACAAATAAAAGAAAAAATTATAAAAATGGAAAAAAAAGGAAAAATTAAAAATGGGAAAAGAAAAAAAAAATTAATAAATAAAATTAGTTCGGTGACCAAAAGCAGAATGCCCCAAAACACAATTTAAGCAACCTTATGTTACAATAAGAAGTTTAAATAATTTTATAAAAACATACACACACTGATCGTTTAATACCGTTCACGGAGACCGTGAAATATCGAGCGCGATTGATTATATCGTTACATCCCTAACAAACAAACTGAACACACTGCATAAAGTAAATGAATGATTATATAAAAAAAAATTGACTTTAAAAAAGTAAAAGAGGAATAAATGAACATGTATATGAAAAATGTAACTCTGTGGTGTACTTGAGTCTCTCCTTCCCGCAGATCTGCAGCAGGCGCTCCTGCTGAATGTCATTGGCCAGCGGTTTGAAGCGGAACTTGGAGCATCTGGAGGTCAGCGGCTCAATGATCCTGTAGAGACAGCAGCAGTTAGTCTGTGCAGCGGCAGAGGCTCATGGGATTGCGTGGTGGCTCACACTGACCGGCTGACGTAGTTGCAGATGAGGCAGAAGCGCGTGGTTCGAGACTCTTTCTCCATGGTGCGTCTGAGAGCCGCCTGAGCCGCGCCGGTCATGGAGTCCGCCTCGTCCAGGATGATGTGATCTTTAAACGGAGGACAGGGCTTCCAGCTGGGGTCAGAGAGCAAACCGCGTTCGGTCAGGTGAGGCTAGGGCTGGCTCCATAACCGATCCTAAGTCAGTGTTGAATCTCAATCTCAATGTGTGTTGACCTGATCATCACTCTGTGTGCTACACACAATCTACTAAATACAGACAATGAAAAAAATAACACTACATGATCATAATCGATGACAAAAATACTATTATGAATTAGGTTAGAGGATAATTCAGCAGTAAAAGTTACTGTAGAAAAATCATGATTTTATTAGTGCTGGGGAACGATTAAATCTCATCCAAATAAAAGTTTTTGTTTATATAATGTACTGTGTATATTTATTATGTATAAATACAATACAGCATTGGGGTATTTGAAATATGTACATGTATCTATATTATATATTTATATCATTATATTTTATATTATATATAAATATATTAATTATATAAACAAACTTTGTCTTAAATCTATACATGCATGGTGTGTGTATTATAGATACAAAGTACACACATATATATTATGTAAACATAAACTTTTATTTTGGATACGATTAATCCTGATTGCTTCAAGCAATCTTAGGTATATTTTATAAAGAAAATATATGTTTATAAAGCGGAGAGTTCCGGTGCTTGACTCTGATTGGCCGAGCCGCGTTCGAAGCTGTTGTAAATTAATCTACAAACATACACCTTTGTTTACTTCTCTGTGTTGCTCGGCAACCACTTTGTAGCAACCACAACTGTTTCTGAGGCGCTACATTGTTTGGTGGAAGAACACTGTGTTTATTAATATCATTACACTTTATTTGCTCTGTTTTGTTTTGTGAAACCTTGCTACGTATATGGAATAAACGTTTTATAAAAAGCAATAAGCCCCGTGAAGCCGTAAACAGAGTAAGGGGTTTAGGCACTCTGCTTCACATAATAAACAACGCCTCTTACGATGTATAAATTCACTGTAAACCACGGATTCACGGGGATTATTGCTGTAAAGATGCAATGCTAATCGAAAGCCCTTCCTCAATGTTTATAATATTCATTCGAACGGTTGTATTATTATGCTTTTGCAACTGATTTTTTTGTTCTTATTTTTTACAGAATGTTTACTGTCTGTAACACTTTAATATTTGCGATTTTGTATAGTAGTCTAGTTGTTTCTGCGGGTGGTATGTGGTTAAAAGCATAGGCAAAAGTCCTCTTGTAGCGCCTGAGTGTTCTGTAGGCTGCTGATGGGTGCTCGTGTTATTCAGCTTTGCATTGATCAGATTGGGGTGGCTTTCTGGTTGGGTTAAATTTAAGTTCACACAGAATAAATGTTTGACTTATTTTTATCTTATTGGAATGGAAGCTAGGAATGGATAAAATTCAAACGATACCCGACCCTATCGCCCATCCCTACGACGCATCCCAAAGCGTGACTCACTCGAGGCGTGTTCCGGCTGCAGTCAGCTGGGCGAATCTCTTCACCTTCTCTCGGACCACCTGTATCCCTCGTTCATCAGACGCGTTCAGCTCCAGGACTCTCTGACGGTACAGCTCCGGTATGACCACACACACAACACACACACACACACCACAAACACACACACACACACACACACACAACACACACACACACACACCACACACAAACAGACACACCACACACACACACACACACCCACACACACACACACCACCACACAAACACACACACTCAATGCGAAGGTCAACCACAAACACACACCACCACACAACACACTCACACGAGAGGTCAACACACACAACACACGAGCAGGTCAGTGAACACACACACCACCCACACACACACACACAAACACAAACAACACACACACACACACAAACACACACAATCACACACACACACACAAACACACAACACACACACACACACACACACACACACCAACACACACACACACCAACACACAATCACACTCACACGAGCAGGTCAACACACACACACACACACACACACACTCACACACAGACACAACACACACACAACACACACACCACACACACACACACCACACTCACACACACACACACACAGAGCAGGGCACCAACACAACACAACCCAACTTCCGTCAACCCCACCCCACTCAAACAGAGCCAGGTCAACACAAACACGACCACCACGAGCAGGTCAAACACAACAACCAACACACACACACATCAGCAAACGAGGCAGGTCCAACACACACACCACAACACACCCCACACACACACAAACATCACACGAGCAGATCAACACACACACACACACACACAAACACACACACTCACTCACACAAACACACACACACACACACCAACACACACACACTCACATGAAAGGTCACACACAAACACACACACACACACACAACCCACAAACACACACACACACACACCACACACAGCACTCACTACACGAGCAGGTAACACACACAAACCACCCACAACTCACGCACAGAGCAGGTCAACACACACACACACAACACCACACTCATCACACGAGCAGAGTCAAACAAAAACACAACACACACTCACACACGAGCAGGTCAAACCCAACACACACACACACACAAAACACCACCACACACACTCACTCACACGAGCAGGGCGTCAACACACACAAACCACACACACTCACGAACTACGAGCAGCAGTCAAACCCACACAACACGACACACAAACTCACTAACACGAGCAGGTCAAGTCACACAACACACAAAATCACACACACACACACTCAATCACACACACACACACACAAACACACACCACAACACACACACACACTCACACGAGCAGGGCAAAACAACCCCACAAAAACACAAACTCACTCCCGAGCAGGTCAAACACACACACACACACCACACACACTCACTCACACACACACAAACAAACACACACACACACACAACAACACACACTCACTCACCGAAGCAGGTCGCAAAAACACACACAACACACAAACACTCACTCACCACGAGAGTCACAAACACACCACACCACACACACACACACACACACAACTCACACACACAATACTCACACACACACACAACACACACACACCACACACACACACACACACACACACGCGCAGACACAAAAAGGTTTTAGTGTATCAAACGATTAATAACATCCAAATAAAAGTTTGTTACATAACTATACGTATATGTGTGTTCGGTGTAGGGTTATAAACTACACACCCATACAGTATAAATTTCAGAAAAAGGTTGTGTTATATATTAAATAATTTATAATCTAAATTTATGAATATACAAATAGACATGTAAAATTTTCTAAATGTATTACTGTATGTGTGTGTCTATAATAAACATACACAGAACTTACACACATATATTATGCAAACAAAAACTTTTATTTTGGATGCGATTAATCGTTTGACAGCACTACTATTTATTCAAGTTTTTTGAAGGTATCTAATATTTTGATACTTAATTTCTAAGACCTAAATATTCTTAAGAATTAAAAGCTTGTTGTCATTTGGAAGTGTGTAGGCCTTCTTGCATTATTATGCTGTTACATCATGATTAGTGAAATAAAATCGCTTATCGCAGTTATTTCTGGGGCGATGTATCGCACAACAAAACGTTGTTATCGTCAGGAACACAGCTGGAGATCTTACCCATAAAGCTCTCTGGCGGCCGCTAGGATGGTGGACGTCTTCCCGGTTCCAGGAGGGCCATAAAACAGCAGGTTGGGCAGCTGCAACGACACGTTAACATCACTGTACAGTATATATTTATTCAATGCCATGCCAGCATCTTAGGTTATAACAAATACAATAAAAACCAGCAAACAAGATATATCACACAAGATTTTTTACATTAACGTATGATACAAATTCTAAAACTTTTCCAGGAAACATTACACTAAATAAATCTTTAGCGGTTCAGCGTAAAAGAGTTTCTCCAATAAAATATGTTTGACAGAAAGGGGAATCTTGCAGAACATGCATGAGTAGAGTCTTCACCTTTAGTCAGTCTTGTATGGCCTAAGCGGCATCTGCTAAATAACACTTGATCAAATCTAGTTTAAAAAGATGTTAAAAGTCTGCGGATGGATTTCACCACTGTACTCTTTCAGCACAGACCGCTTCAATGCAGCTTTACAGAGACGAACGGGAAAATAAGAGAATCAAGACATCATTCAGATCAGTTCAATAACTGTGTAGAGTTGATCATTTATGAAATGAGTTGAACTACAGAAGAAAGCAGACATTATTCAGATCAATTTTTGGTCTCAGTGATGTCAAATCAATTCATATCCAGAATTACTTTTCATTTTGATATTTTCAGTTTTCATATTACTTAATTTTAGGCATTTTGTTGTCGTTTTTTGTGCTTAATTCAGCTTTAGTACTTCAGCTTGAATTAAAAGTTTACATTTTGCCTCGGCAACTAAATAAAATAGGGTACAATTCAAGTTTTATTAATAATACTTTCAACCTTAAAACTAAAATTTTAACTGTCTTGGCACAACTGAAATACATTTAAATTGTTGGTAATTTTTCAGCACTTTTTGTTCTTATATTTTCCATTTTAAAATTAAAGTTTTAGTTATTTTGTTGTGTGTGTTTTTGATATCCGTTTGGGTTTTAATCATTTTTATTTCAGTTTTAGGCAATTTAGTACTTAAACATAAAAATGAGAAATTTTGCCTTGGTAACTGATTGCAATAAAATAAGTTTTAAAATTTTTTTTTTTTTTTTTATATTGAGTTTTAGTAATTTTAGTACTTTAACTTAGTGCTGGGCGGTATACCGGTTCAAACCGAATACCGGTGTTTATTTTTGTTAAGATATTAATTTTTAAAATACCGCAATACCCCCGGTGTTGTCTGCTTCAAACAAGGTTGTGAGTGACAATGTTTGAAAGAAGTCCCTTTTCACTGTTGCTCTGTGGTGAGGGAACGCTGTATGTGTTACTAAGCGGAAAGTTCGAAACTCAAGTGTTGGAACTAATTAGAAACATGAGTGGCACCATGCAGAAGAATCACTCGCACAGATAGATCCACCAGCTGAGCCGAGAACCAGAAATAACACAGCGTACCCGAGGACCATCAGAAGCTCCCAGTGTCTCACACAACACCAGGCAACTGTAGAACTAGATTTAGCCAACTTTACAGACCCATTTTGAGCGGATGCCATTTTTACAGCAGAGAATATTCATGTTACTGACGCATGACGCTAGCGGACTTTCGGGATAAGCTTAGATATGGTTCAGTTGGGAGGATTGCTCACAGGCTGTCCCGATAAGAGGGAGGCGAAAGTGGAGGTCTGGCTCACCAGGAAGAAGTGTGCCTCTATCGATGGTCTCGTACGAGTGACAGGTGGAGCGGCAGAGAAACGACATCTGCGAGGCCGAAACCTCACAGAAAATGAGTACAAAACAGCTGTTTCCTAGCAGCTGGCGCGTACTGAATAGTGTTGGAATTATAAATTGAGGGTAGTTCATTGTTAATATCACATGCCTTTTTAGTTGTTGTTGTTTTGAGTTTGTACTCAGACGCAGGCAGGGCGCTGCATGAGACAAAAAATTAATATAGCCAAAACAACCTCATAGCCTCTCTTTAGTGTAGATGCATGTTGATTGTATCAGACGATGCCGCGATTATAAATGAGAGTGTCTCCTGGTTAACATGTATTAAAAGCGGTCGTGTTTAGTCACTATTTAGTGTGGTGTTTTTTGACAATATTCACTCATCATGACAGTAAAATAGGGCATTCTAAGTCAATATACTGCAGTATTTCCTCTCAATCAGTAGAAGATATGGTTAACACCCGCTCATGCATGAAAAAAAAATACCGTCATGCACCGTGAAATTGGTATAATTTTGAAAAATACCGTGATATACATTTTTGATCATACCGCCCAGCACTACTTTAACTTAAATTAAAGTGAGAAGTTTTGCCTTGGCAACTAATCAAAATAGAAAAAGTTAAAGGTTTTTATATTTTGTTTTACTTCAAGTTCAACTAAATGAACATTAAGACATTTGACTTGGCAACTAATTATAATACATAAATATATATTTTATGTTAACGGTTATTTTATTTCAATTGTTGTAAATATGTGCGCGTGTTTTTAAAAAATATATATTTAGTGTATGATGACTGAGGAAGGAGCATGGCGCTTTTGGGATCAGGCTGCTGATTGGTTGTGAAATATCATGTGATCACCGTGCGTCACGCACATCAGCGCCCTCTAGAGACTTCTTCAGTACTGCCACCACCTCCTCCTGGAAGGCCACTTCATCCACACACCTCGGCCTGCTGGAGAGGGCAGAGAAACACCCATCAAACCAGAAATACAGCACGAAACACACACCGGAGCCCAAACACAGGCTGCACACATGACCAGTCAGATGTTTCTGATGCTCTTTAAAGACGTCTCTTCTGCTCACCGAGCATGCATTTAATTGATCAGAAATACGGCAAAAGCAGTAGAATATTATAATGTAAAATAGCTGTTTTCTATGTGAATCTCTGTTAAACTGTACTGTATTTCTGTGATGCTCAGCTGTACATTCCTCCAGTCTTCAGTGTCACACAATCCTTCAGAAATCATACTAATATGCTGACTTGCTGCTCAAATGTTTTATTATTATTATTGTTATGTTGAAAACAGCCGAGTAGAATTCTTTCAGCTTTGATGAATAGAACGTTCAGAAGTGTCTGAAATAGAACTCTTCAGTAACATTATAAATGTCTCTATCATCACTTTTGATCAGTTTTAAGCATCCTTGCTGAATAAAAGTATTAGTTTCTATAATTTCTTACCGAGAAAAAGTTACAACATCGACTCCACGCTTCTGAATGGTAGAGTGTGGTATGTTACAAAAGCTTTGTATTTCAGATAAATGCTGTTCTTCTGGACTTTCTATTAATCAAAGAATCCTGAAACAAAATGTACTCAACTGTTTTAAATATGAATAATCAGAAATGTTTCTCCGAGCGCATAAATCAGCAGACTTTACTGATTTCTGAAGGATCATGTGACACTGAGAACTAATTGAGTAATGATGCTGAAAATACAGCTGGGCATCACAGAAATACATTACAGATTAACAGAGATTTACAGAGAAAACAGCTGTTTTACATTATAATAAAATTTCACTGTTTTTACTGTATTCTTGATCAAATAAACAAAGCATTGGTGAGCATAAGAGACGTCCTTTAACATTCCGAAAGCGTTGACCGAGTGTGTAAGCAGAACATGATGAGGCCTCACTATTCTCCACCAGGGCAAACGGCCTTCTGCTCTCTCTCCAGCTGATGATGAAGAGAGGATGCTTTCTGAGCTTTAACCCTCTGCGACGAAGCCCTTTCAAAAACGCTGCATTCTTCTCCTCTGTTGAACACAGCACGACATCACACACAGAGACATAGACACACAGACAGAACACACCCCAACACACAGAGACACACACAGGACATAGACCCCACACACACACAGAGACACACACGAGACAGAGACACACACTACCCACACAGAGACCACCAAGAGACAGAGACACACACACGCAGAGAGACACACACACACACACCAGAGACACACACAAGACAGAGACCCCACAGATACATAGACCCCACACACAAGACACACAGAGACAGAGACACACACAGACAGAGACAGAGACACAGACACAGACACAGACACAGAAACAGACCCACACACACACACACACAGAGACAGAGACACACACACCCACACACACACGAGACCACCACACAGACACACAAGATGACCACACACTCACACAGATACACACACACACACAGAGACACACACAGGAGACACACACACACACACACATCTCACAAGCCCCACCCACAGAGACACACACCACACATAGACACACACACACCCACACACCCACACACACACTCCCACACACACACACAGAGACAAGACACACACGATACATGATACAGAGACACACACACACACACATGAACACGACACACAACATAGACAGCAGACACACACACACACACAACACCACCACACCACATAGACAGAGACACACACACACAACACACTATCCAGACAGACCGACACACACACACACACACATCACAACACACACACAGAGAACACACACACAACACAGACACACACACCACACACACACAACACACACACAACCCACACACACACACAAAACACACACCCCCACACACACATATACACACACAGAGAGACACACCACCAGAGAGACAGAAGACACACACACACACCACACAGAGACAGAGACCACACACACACAGACACAGACACAGACACACACAGACAGAGACACACACACAGACACAGACACACACATACACAGACACACACAGACACACACACAAACACAAACACAAACAAAAACACACACACACACCCATCACAGACACACACAGACACCACAGACCGACACACACACTCACACAGACATACACCCCCACGAACACACACACACACGACAGACCAAACCCAACACAAGACACAGACACACCCAGACAAGACACACAACAGACCACACCAGACCATACACACACAGACACATACACAGAACACCACAACATACACCACACACTCACACACACACACACACCCAGACACAGACACACACAGACAGACACACACCCACACAGACACAGACACACACAACAGACACACACACACACACACACACCCACCACCAACACACACACACACACAGACAGACACGAGGGCTAGTGTACACCAACACACACACACACAGACACACACACACCCACACAGACACACACACAAACACACACACGCACGCACGCACAAACACGCACACACACACACAAACACAACACACCACACACACACACACACACACACACAGACACAGACAACACAATCCCGTACCAGACCCACAGACAGACACAGACAGACACGCAACACAGACCCACACACACACACACACACACCACAGACACACACACATACACACAGACACACAGACACACAGACCCACACACCACACATACCCACACAGACCAACACAGACACACAAGACAGACCCCTACACTAGACACATACACACCACACAGAACAACACCCAAGACACACACAGGACAGACACACACACACCAACACAGACACAGACACACCAGACAGACACACACACACACACACACACACACACTCACAGTCTCTCTCTCACACACACACAGACACATACACACAGACAACACAGACAGACACAGACATACACAGACACACACACCCACACACACCACACACACACAACACACGACACACACATACACACACAGACACAGACACACAGACACACACAGACACACAGAGAGAGAGACAGACACACAGACACAGACACACACTTTTATTAGCAATTATGATATTCATTTGCTGATATTTCTCATTGTGATTATTAATCTGGACTTCATCGTCGTCATTATAGTCAGAATTCATCTTGTATCTCCGCACACAAACGCACACCTGTGGTTAGCTAGACGCTCTCACCTGACGCTGACGCGAAGAGAAACCAGAGTAAATCACTGAATGAGCAAATAAACGCGACTCAAACTCTTCTGGGGCTGTTGACAGTCCGCGAGCCGCGTCGGATTCCCGCCAGACGCGCGGGTGATGACGTCGGCACGTTTTACGTCACTGGCGCACGCCGCTGACGTGATCACGCTGAGGGTTTCGATCATATGACGCTTGTTTATAAACATAATAATAACGTTAATATTATTCGTAATGCCAGGAATATTTATTTCGAAGCCAAATGATCGTTCCGTGTTTATAACATGCATTATTCTCGGGCTAACCAAACTAGACCTAAAAAGTTGATTTCGTTAAAAAAATTTTTTTTTTAAAAATACCTTGCATTAATAAAAATGACAATTTGTGTTAACCTAAATAAATTGGTAATAATTAAATAAATATGCAAATTTAAAATAAATTAAAATTAAAGATAAAAGACGCAATCCAACTGTAAATATATTTTTTAAATAAATCTTATATTTAAATTAATTTGTATGAAAAATAAAACGAATAGATTAAAAATAAATAAAAACGGAATTCAACTGCATTTAAGAGTTAGGTTACAATAAGCACATAAATAATACATATAACAGTACAGTAACCTTCTTCGTAGCATATTAGATTAAACGCGTTACAGTAGTGCTGCGATCGGCGTCCCTGCGCTCCGCTAGTTGCGTCTGACGTCATGACGTCATCCCACCCGGAGCCGCTTCACGGCGGAGAGAAAGCGAATTAAGAAGCTAAAAATCAGTGTCGTGTTTGAAATCAAAATCACGGGGTGTATCCAAACTATTGCAATTTGTAAAAAAAAATAATAATAAAATGCACAGGTGTCAAACTCTAAGCGTGTTCTTTCTAATGTATATTTCACATCTCGCATTATTATACTCTCTAAATGTGATATATATACTGTTATATGTATTGTTTTATACTTCGTACGCTGGATTTTCGGAACGGTCGGCGATCTGTTAGTTTGCCTGCGCCGCCCGTGCGTCATTGCGTCATCGCGTCATCACACGCACAGTGTTTTTGCTTCGTCTCTTTCAAACCGCGGAGAGACTCTTGCGTTTACACCCTCGGGTCGTCCTCTCGGTTTGGGCTTTCGCGCTTCAGCCGGTGCTCGAGCGCTCGCGGCGGATCTCGAGGTGACGCGGCGAAAGCGGGGAGTTTTCTGAGGCGCTTTATTGCGCATGTTCGTGAACCGCCCGAACGACCGCGGATCAATAAAAAACACCGAGATCTGATCGAAACACGGCGGAACCCGACAAACCGACCCGCTCTGTGACTGGAGTCCCAGCGAGCCCAGCCTGATCGCGCCGATCGATACCTGATCGATATCTGAGGAGATGCGCGCGCACTGATCGCCTCGGGGATCGATAGCTGATCGATAACGCATGCTGGAGCTCCGCTGCTGTCTGGAGGATGCGATGGTCACGTTAGACAGGTGTGCTCTTCCTCCTCCTCGGACAGGTGGATTTGACACCAACACTCACCCACCACACACAACTCACACACACACACACACACAACCACACTCACACACACACGACACCACACACACACACCACACACACACACCACACACCACACACACTCTCTCTCTCACACACACACTCACACCCACCCACTCACACACACACACACACAACTCACACACACAATACTCACACACACAACACTCACACACACAACACACACACAACACAACACACACACACACACACACACACTCACATCACACACACACACACTCACAACACACACACACACACACACTCACTGTCTCTCTCACACACACACACACACCACTCACACACACCACACACACACACACACAGACACACACACTCATTCTCTCTCTCTCACACACTCACACACCCACTCACACACCCACACACACACACACACCACACACACACTCACACACACACACAACACACACACACACAACCACACACCACACACACCTCACACACACCACACACACACACAACACACACACACACATCATAGGCTGCGCCCTTCCAGTAATGAATTCTACAGTTGAGGAGAACGCGCCCAAATGGAGAGGACTGCTGGTGCCGTCACTCAACAAGGTGAGACAGCTGTCAATCAATCAATCAACATACACGGTTCATGCATTCCCCGGGACTCGAGCCCACGACCTTGGTGTTGCGAGCGCAGGGTAAACATGACAGACTCGTTTAAACTTGATCAGGCCTAGTGCCGATACCGATATCAGAAGATCGAGCGACCGATATCTGTGGCCCTGGAGCACTAAACCAGTCATATGGGTCCATTTTTTTTTTTCCTAAGTGTAGTATGTATGCCTCACTGAAAGCTGAATAAAATATCTTTCCATTTATTTATGTTTGTTGTAGGAGGGACAATTATTTGAAAATCTGGAATCTGGTGCAAAAAAAATCTAAATATTGAGGAAAATCATCTTTAAATGTGTCCAAATGAATTTTTTAGCAATGCATATTACTAATCAAACATTAAGTTTTAGGTACGGAATGGACAAAATTTCTTCATGGAACATGATTTTTACTTAATATCCTAAAGATGTTTGGCATAAAAGAAAAATGTATAATTCTGACCCATACAATGTATTTTTAGCTACTGCTACAAATATACCCCAGCGACTTAAAACTGTAGTGCTCCAGGTCACGTATGATGCTGAAACCGAAAATATAGATGAATTAAGTATTAGCGATTGCTTCCCCCTTGCTCTCTGCTTAATATACTGACAGGCAGCGCGTTTATTAGGTTGCTGTCTCTTTAACACCGAACGCACGCAGCTCTAAAGATGCTGTACACAAGCTTTTCTTTCTCTTCTGTTTACCTTCACTTAAGATAAAAATGGCGTAGTGATAATGGCGTAGTATTCTGCATGCTGGTCGATAAATATTAGTTTAATGTTTTAAATCACGTTAAAATGTGAACGCAGGATTAGGGGTGTGCGATATTGACAAAAAATGATATCTCTATTTTCTGGGATTTTATCGATGACGATAATTAGAGGATATTTTGCTGAGTGTGTTATTGTGCTGGTATCTTAAGGACTTTCGTGGACAGTTGACTCCTAAAGTTTTTGATATTTTGATATTCTGTGTGGTGGTCAGATAGAATTAATCTTTTCCAATAAGTTTAAACTGATTTTTGCATTTTATGGGCATTTTAACCTTTATAAAGCCATTTTTCTATAAATGTGCATTATCTTTTGAGTCAAATTCACATTTAATCAGTCAATTAGAATAAAAACACATTTGGGCTGTTACCAAACAAATTAAATCAACACAGAAGCTGCACCTGAAGTGGCATTTAGATGCATTTACACACTGTTTAATGCAAGACATGAATGCATTTAACCTACAATTACAAACGCATAAATAAATTGTGCTATAATTACACCTAAAAACGCTTGAATACTGATATTTGAAATCGATTAAAAACCATGAAAAAATCAAAAAGAAAATGTGAAATAAAGCCGCCAGCAGTGGCAGTCAGCCACTGTTAATAAGTGAGTCACCTTGCTATTGGGGGACCTAATCATTAAAGAGTGATTCCTTCAGGACGAAACACTACGTCCGTACTTTTTGCTCAGAAAACGCAGAACATCGCTGTGGGCTGTATCGGGATGTGATTTTTGTTTGGTGAAGATAGAGCAAAAACAAGCATATGTAATAAGGACGTAGTCTCTTAATACATTATTGGTTATTGGACTTCAGGTCCATTTGTAATCATGGCCATTTTTGGAGAAAGCGGCACTCTTCGTGTGAAATTGAATAACTATATGAAGTGGTATAAATATATAAATGTTCTGAATTTGTGATCATTCTAAATGCATTTTAATCTGAATCATGCAGTGAAAGAACACACTCTAAATGCGCACACGCACTAGTCTAGACTTACGTAATGTATGCGTGTGCTCTGTAGGGGTGTTTTGAATGGCTTTTGCTAAATACTCGATGATGTCAAATCGCACATCGTTAAATTAACAATTACGGTATATATCGCACACCCCTACGCAGGAATCATTAAGCAAAATCGGTTCTAGAATGGAATCGGTTTTTGATACCCAACCCAACCGATATAATGAGATGCACACAAAACTGATGATCGATATCGTGATTGTACCCAATAATATTTACTCAAAATATTGCGCTCTATCCATTCAAACCGTCAGTAGATTTTAAAATGAGAGCGAATGACGTGCTGATACCGATAATCACTAAATGTAATACAGTTACAGAGCTTTTGCGGGTTTTCAAAACATCTTAATTTGCCTTTAAAAGTCTTAAATCAGAGCAGAAGGTCAAATTCGTAAATCGTGGCATTAAATGTTGCATGCACTGCAAAAAAAATCTGATGTTTCTGTTTTGTTTTCCAGTGCAAATATCTGAACACGCTTAAGTTGATTTTAATGCTGCGCTTATTGTCAGATATTTGTTCGTAGAGCCAGACGATGATATCAGTACATTTATAACAATATAAAGCAGTTGAGATTTAATATATAGTATCAGTTTACGAGAGTTAATGTATGAATGCAGATAAACTTTGATATAATTATGTATGCAACTTTGTATAAAAAGCTAAGTGGTGATGTTGCTACATTTTGTGATGAAATAAGAAATCACGCAGTTGGGATTTGCTATATAGTAAGTTGGATAGTTGGAAGTTATTAATTTGTTATGTGAGAGTGTCATTCTAACAAGCCTAATTACTATTTGGTGACGTGTATTGCTGGTAAATGGTGCATATGTAAATGACGGAATATATGCACAATGATTTGAGGAATCATATAAATCATATCCGTTGAAAAGATTGTCAGATGTTGAAATGGCTCAAGCTGGTGATCTCACATCGGCTGACTATCGTGTGATTATGGGCCTGTCGCTAATTGTTGATGTAAAGCCGTGCATGAGATCTGCTGCGTCTGTGTTCATGCTCAGATTTACAGCTGCTGGTCTCGTGAGGCTCTCTGCTGTGCGCCGATCCAAAATGGCGGCGCTCTGGATGCAGTTTCTGCTGGCGCTCACTGTGCTTGGCAGCTTCTTGACGTTTCTTGCTGCTTTCTGTGACGCTGAATCCATAGCAACAGCAAAAGGCTGCATATTTGCCCTCATGCAAAATCCATCAAGACGTTTTTAACTAAAAAACATTGAGTCCATAATCCATAATAACACTCCAGTGAAAAAGGCAGATGACAGGTGCCATCACATACAGAATCCAGCCACAAATGTGTTCAGAGCCTGTTTAAACGCTGCTTGATCTGTGCAGGTTTCTCTCCTGATTCACACCAGAACACTGACTCAGGAGGAAGAGGTATTATGGATTATAGACTCTAAAAGCGCCGTAATGCTGGATTTGTTTCAGCTTTTGTCTTCTCCAGATGTTCACTGAGTGCTGCGACGTGCTGCGGACTTGACTCGACCGATGTGTTTGAGGCACGCTATCGTTCTGACGGCACCAGTAACTGCACGAGCATCCCATTGCTGAGCTACAATGAAGCAATGCGCCATTTCTACAAACCTGATGCAGAAACAAACTCATCTCGATCTCTGATGAACTGAGGATAGATTTTTTTTTTTTTTTGAAGTGTGTGTTCCTTTAATTTGTTGATCACATGATCCTTGATCTCAGCGTCATGTGATGTGTTGACCTGGTCAATCAGCTGATATCTGGCCTCGTTAAGATCATCAGCAGTTGCTAAACGTGTCTGATTAACAGAAGAGTGTCTGTTCTGATGTTTATTGACAGTCAGTGGATTATTATTGAAGATGAGCATCTTCAGTTTTTAGCTGCGCTTTAGTGTGCGTCTCATTTATTGTTATTGAGTTGGATTTGGAGGTTTTGTAATGAAGATTTTTTTAAAGACGTCTCTTCTGCTCACCAAGGCTGCATTTATGATTAAAAATATAGTAAAACCAGTGAAACATTATTACAAATTAAAACAGCTGTGTGAATGTGTTAAACTGTAATGTATTTCTGTGATGCGCAGCTGTATTTTCAGCATCATTCCTCGTGCTTCAGTGTACATGATTAGGGCTCGACAATATGTTTTTCAGGGTGAGCAGATACTGATTATTAAGTAGACCAATAACCGATATTTTGAACCGATATATATGTCTGGTGTAAAAATTAAAAATAGTTGGCGAAAATTAAGAATAACAAGGGATCTGAGCACCCAGCATAAACATTTAGTTAAAACTTGAAGAAACAACACACAAAACAAAAATATTATGACAATTTCTTAAGAAAACAGAAGCCTTGAGTTTGAAGGGTCGCCATGAGGACCTTTTAAGGTTCTGTAGACTATGTGTATGATATAACGATTTATTGTCATCTTTTAGCAACTTTGATAAGTACTCAGCGATTAAAAGGCAACATTTTCCACCACAAAAAAAGAGGAAACCAAAGATGCCTGGCACTACACGCATCACAGGAATTAAGTTAGCTGCTATTAGCAACTGCTCAATTTAATAATAATAATTGAAAAATTGTTAATTTAGTAGCTTGTACCTGCGATTGTCGATCAGTTAGTACACTGTAAGAAAAATGTAAAACATGCTAGTAATCTTCCAGGACATTATCCATTATCACCCTGTAACCTGAAAACACAATGCGTAATTTAAAATACAGGTAAAAAAAACATTACGGAAAATTCTTTCATATTAACATAGTAGATTGGCCGTTTTTTACAGACGTTCTTTACAGTGTCGCATACTAAAACTACGAAACACCGCTTAAAGCAAGACTATAGAAATCTGAAAAAGACTGCTTAAAACTATAATTGTTCGGAATGTGTAGTTTTACTAGTTTACTAGCTATTAAAAAAACTTAAATTGAAATCATTAAAAAAAAATGTGCACGTTTTCAATAATTCAATGTATTTAAAATACAGTTACTTATATTTTAATCTTATATCATGCATACTATTTTACAAACAGATCTAACTTAACTAGGGATGCCGATATTGGATTTTTGCGAACGTATGCCGATATTTTTCCATTTTGGCGATACGAGATATTTAGTTTGTGCGAACAACACCAAGTCTCCTCCTGCAGACAGTATAAGCAAATATTGTTAATTTTGGTTAGTTGTAAACAAGATACTTATTTGTAGAATTAATAAACAATAATGAAGGTTTGTGACAATACATTGAAGCTTTAAACTAACTATAAATAACTATATATCAACCGCGCAGCTCCCCCCAGAAGATGCCCAAGTGTTAACCCTAACATTTTATTTTAAGATTAAACATTTGTAGATGGTCTAAAGCAAAAGAGTTTTTAAAAATGTCTGAGACTTTCGGTGGGGGGGGGGGGTTTTTTGGGTGGGGGGGGGGGGGGGGGTTTCTGTTTGGGTTTTTTTTGTTGTTCTTTTGGGGGCGGGGTGTTTGGGGAGCTTATGATTTGTTTAAAAAAGACGATAACATCTTACACATTTAAGAATAAATCGGCTATTTATTAAAATTATTAATTACAAGTGTATGTTTGTGTTGGTTTTTTTTTCATGTAAGCTTAGCTTCTGGCATAATTTTAATGTATAATAATAATTTATAATTGTTATGTCGGCCGATGCCGATATTTACATTTAAAGCCTTTATCGCCCGATTCTGGTAATGTTCCGATAATATCGTGCATCCCTAAAATTAGCGAATATAAAATATATTTTTTGTTAAGATTTGATGTTGTGACATAATTTTGCGTTGTGGTTACGCAATGACGTCAACAATGACTTTAGCAACTTTCTGTGAAACTCAGTGGCAAAACCGCGCGTCTGTGCCATTTACATACACAAAGACACGCAGAAAATGCTGGATTCATATTTAAATAGTATTTTGCGGCTTAATATTCACAGACACTAGTTCTCCGTATCGTGGTTTGATTTAAGTGTGCTGACCTACTTTACATTACATTAATTCATCCAAACTTTGACAAATTCCGTGACATTCCGCGTCATACAGTACATTCCACTTGTATGCCTGGATTCCGTGATTTAGTCCGGGTTTTCATAAATCATAAATAGATAATATTGAGGTGTTTAACAACTTCAGTGCAGTGGATTGTGATTTATTGCATCTTCAGCTTCGACCCCTACACATGAGCCTTCAGAAATCAGTTTAACTCTGAGTTCTTC
>JADLZN010012185.1:55000-62500 GCA_018155175.1 Sinocyclocheilus anophthalmus
ATTTATTTTTATCAATGTTGAAAACAGTTGTGCTCCACAATATTTTTGTGGAAACTGTGATTCATTGATTTTTCAGGATTCACAGATGAACAGAAAGTTCAAAAGAAGAACCGATTATTTGAAAGAGATAATCTTCTAAACATTCTAAATGTTGTTGCTGTCACTTTTGATCCATCTAATGCGTCCCTGATCAATAAAAGTATACCTTTCTTAAATTTTTTTGTCTTAAAAACTTGTTTCCAAACATTGTGATAATCAGAAAGGTTTCTAATAATCAGAATATTATAATGATTTCGGAAGTCATGTGACACTGAAGACTGGAGATGATGCTGAACATACAAGATGCGCATCACAGAAATACATTACAGTTTAATATATATTCACATAGAACACAGCTGTTTTACATTATAATAATATTTCATAATTTTACTGTATTTTTGATCAGATGAATGTGTTGTCTGGTTTTAGGGTGAAATGTGAGCTGAGATCTGATGAGTATTGTACTGTCGAGAAGCGTTTGAGGAATCAGAGAAACACGGTCACATTGAGTCCTGACGTGACGCTGAGCATCATGGGACTGGACGCTTCTTAAATTGTGTGACTGATCTGAATGTGTCTCAGCAGTTTGAGCTGTTGATCTCGACTAGCTGCTGCTGTGTTTGCTTGAGCTCGCAGACGCCGCTGTATATTATTACATTGTACTGTATAATATTTATATTCGGCCTTCTTGCATTATTATGCTGTTACATTATGACTATATATTAAGTGGCATAAAATGGCTTATCGCAGTTACTTCTGTGTCGATGTTCAGGAGCGAGTGCAGAGGAGCTTCCCGCACCCCATCGAGAAATGGGCCATCGCCGACGCTCAGGCTGCGATCGAGAAGAGGAAGAGGAGGAACCCGCTAGCGCTGCCTGTCGACAAGATCCACCCGCTGCTCAAGGTGTCTCTCACACACACAATCAGTGTGTGCGCATTTATGCACTCAGGTCTAACATTAGTTATTAAAGCAGTAACCCCCGTGAAGCCGTAGTTTACCGTGAATTTATAACAGCTAAGGGGCGTGTTAGGTTAATTCACAGCTTCACGGGGGGTACTGCTTTTATAAAACGTTTATTGCAATACGTAGCAAGGTTTCACAAATAAAAACGGGAGAAAATAAAGTGTGAATGCGATTAATAAACACAGTATTCTTCCACACAAACAATGGAGATCCTCAGAAACAGTGTGGTTGCACAAAGTGGTTGCGAGCAACACACAAGAAGTAAAACAAAAGTTGTGTGTTCTTTGTAGGTCATTTACAACAACTTTGAACGCGGGCAGCCATCAGAGCAAGCACCGAATCTCCGCTTTTATAATTGTTTTAATTTATACAAATATAATAGTAATAATTGAATGATCATTTTTTAGTAAAATATATGCACGATTATATGTATAATGCATGTTTTTTTAATTTTAATTACTAAATAGGAAATAATTAATTAGTGAATGTAACAATAATATCTAATTTGTATTTATTAACAAAATTGATTAATTATAGTAATTTTGTTTATTATTACTTTTATTTGATTTCAAATGGACTTTTATGATTAGTATTGTTTTGATTTTAAATTGTAATTCAATTAATAATTTGTATTAACTATATCATGATTTATAATGAATATTTTAGTTTTAATTTTTATAAAGGATAGTAAAGAATTTAAATAATTTGATTTAACAATATATTGTCATTTATTTCATTAATAATAATAATAATAGTAGCTATTTATTGATTAATAATCTGTAATTATAATGTAATTTGTAATTCAAATATTATTATTAGTGCTATAGTAACAGATAGAATCCTATAATAAGTGTTTAATTGTAAAATAAAAGTATAATTTAAGTAATCATTTTATAAATATATCATTATAATTTATAATGCATACTTTCTTTTAGTTTTTGATAAGGATATTTATGTTATTTGATTTACAGGATTTCAGTTTCATCTTGATTGTTTCATTTTAATTAATTTAATTTTAAAATGATTGAAATTGTGTCCCTGTCCAAATATACTGGGCTGACTGCAGTACCGTGGCTGTCCAGATGAGGGCGCTCATGATCATCACTTCAGTCTGTGGTCCCTGTGATTGTGAGTGATGAAGCCACAAGGACGCTCTGTCTCTCCTGCAGGAAGGTTTGGGTTCTAAGTCGATATCACGGGCCGGTTGTACATCGTGGCGGTGCTGAGACTCTCTGCAGATATATGAAAGCCTGGCGGAAATACGTGAGGAACATTCGTCACTCGAGTCTCGCAAGCAGGCTCACTGTGGCCATGTGGCGATAAGGTCTGGCTGCTGCACCATCTGAGCCAAAAATCTTCAGGTTTGCTGTGCTTGTTTGTAGGACTGCATAATTTGACCAACATTTTGTGATTATATATCAACATGGATGTAAAATAATAATAATAATGATAACAATAATTGTTACTACTACTGAAAATAAATACAAAATACCAAAACAATATACTAGGACTGTAATATTTCACTGTAAAAACAAAACAAGTATTTAGGAAAAATTATAATAGTAATATTAATAAGTCTTAATACTACTAATAATACTTTTTACATTTAAACATGAGGAAAACTGTAATGAAATAAAAATTAATGAAAAGCGTGCCTATTTTATATAGATAATATTTTTATGATAAACTATTATTATTATTATTGCTAAATAAAAATTACTACAAACAAAATAAATATTACTATTTTAATATTTCACTGTAAAATTAGAGTACTTAAGAAAATAAGATAAATAATAATTTTTATTTTTACATATAATAGTTAATTAATAATAATATTATATCTATAATAAAGATTAGAACCAAAGGAAATATTATTTGAAATATTTCACTGTAAAAAAATATATGTGTAATATATAAAAAAAATATAATAATAATATTATTATTATTTGAATTTATAAGTGTGTTTCTTAAAACCTAATAATAATTTTACTTATAAACATTTATTCATAATGTATTATATATTAAATAAATACAAAAAAAATTATTAACTAATAAGAAAAAATTACTATTGTACATATTTTACAAAAATGAGTATTAAAATGCTATAAAAATATCATTTAATTTCCGATACAAACTTAAAACGATACTTTTAATAGTCATGGCTGTCTTAATTTCTTCATTTTCAAACTTTTATTTGACGGAACATCGCTGAGAAGCTTAAAGCTGGTCTTTGGTTGATCAGCGTTTCTCATTCTAAGTCTGTAGAGATCGGCTTGTCGTCTCATGTTTGGTTCATAAATGCATATTAAAGCGCCTCAAACTCAGATCAGATGCAGAGATGATCATGTATTGTGACTCGCACAGGCCCCGCCCAGCCGTGTCTCAGGCTCCGCCCAACTCTGACTCTGACTCTGCCCGGCTGAGTCTCAGCCCCGCCCAGTCCTGTCTCAGGCCCCGCCCAGCTCTATCTCAGGCCCCACCCAGTCCTGTCTTAGGCCCCACCCAACTCTGACTCCGCCTGACTCTGACTCCGCCCGGTTGTGTCTCAGGCCCCGCCCAGCTCTATCTCAGGCCCCACCCAGTCCTGTCTTAGGCCCCACCCAACTCTGACTCCGCCTGACTCTGACTCCGCCCGGTTGTGTCTCAGGCCCCGCCCAGCTCTATCTCAGGCCCCACCCAGTCCTGTCTTAGGCCCCACCCAACTCTGACTCCGCCTGACTCTGACTCCGCCCGGTTGTGTCTCAGGCCCCGCCCAGCTCTATCTCAGGCCCCACCCAGTCCTGTCTTAGGCCCCACCCAACTCTGACTCCGCCTGACTCTGACTCCGCCCGGTTGTGTCTCAGGCCCCGCCCAGCTCTATCTCAGGCCCCACCCAGTCCTGTCTTAGGCCCCACCCAACTCTGACTCCGCCTGACTCTGACTCCGCCCGGTTGTGTCTCAGGCCCCGCCCAGCTCTATCTCAGGCCCCACCCAGTCCTGTCTTAGGCCCCACCCAACTCTGACTCCGCCTGACTCTGACTCCGCCCGGTTGTGTCTCAGGCCCCGCCCAGCTCTATCTCAGGCCCCACCCAGCCCTGTCTCAGGCCCCGCCCAACTCTGACTCCGCCTGACTCGGACTCCGCCCGCGTTGTTGTTCTCAGGCCCGCCCAGATCTATCTCAGGACCCACCCAGTCGTCTTAGGCCCCACCCCAGCCCGGTCTCAGGCCCGCCACTCTGACTCCGCCTGACTCTGACTCCGCCCGGTTGTGTCTCAGGCCCCGCCCAGCTCTATCTCAGGCCCCACCCAGTCCTGTCTTAGGCCCCACCCAACTCTGACTCCGCCCGACTCTGACTCTGACTCCGCCCCGGTTGTGTCTCAGGCCCCGCCCAGCTCTATCTCAGGCCCCACCCAGCCCTGTCTCAGGCCCCGCCCAGCTCTGACTCCGCCCCTGTGTCTGTGCTTGCAGGTGCTGATGGACATGTTCCATCAGGTGGAGGAGGACATCAGTGTGTTTCCTCTGGACGAGGAGCCGTCTGCGGCCGAGGAGCAGATGTACTATGACCTGGTGAAGACCTTCATGGCGGAGGTGCGTCAGTATCTGCGCGACCTGAACCTCATCATCAAGGTTTTCCGCGAGCCCTTCGCCTCCAACACCATGCTGTTCTCCCCTCACGTGAGTCCCGCTCCTCATCCTCGCTCCTCTGCTCTAGGGCTGTTGCGATAACCGCAATACAGCGCTATTGATGAACATTTGAACCCTTTCCAACAATGACGGTATGATTTTGAGATGCATCTTTTCACACTGAGGACGACTGAGGGACTCAAACACAACTATTACAGAAGCTTCAGACGCTCGCTGATGCTCCAGAAGGAGAAACCATGCATTAAGAGCCTTTTGAACAGAATGGAGATGTGTACATTTTTCCTATTTTATCTAAATATCATATTTTTATTCATTTAGTGCTGCCCTTCAGAGGCTACAGAATATACTTACATGTGTCCAGAAGACAAAATTAAGCTAAATTTACCATGATCTTAAATTCTTAATGCATGGTTTTATCTTCTGGAGCATCAGTGAGCGTCTGAAGCTTCTGTAATAGCTGCGTATGAGTCCCTCAAATGTCCTCAGTGTGAAAAGATGGATCTGAAATCATACAGTCACTGCTGGAAAGGGTTCAAAATCACAGAAGAGTTGTTTTTTTTACTGTAAAAAGCAGGAACGGAGTGGCGTTTTCTGAAGAACAGCAGGCAGTTTTAACTGTTCAGGACAAACAAGGGACTCGTGAACAACTATCATAAAACAACACAACGCGGGATCATTCAGCGAACAACACAGTATTAAGAATCAAGGGGATGTAAACATTTGAACGGGGTCATTTTTATAAACAAAAAAATTCAAACTCTTATGTTCTCGTGTGGACTATATTAAAATCTTTGTGTGAAATATCTATCAGGTCAGTACTAAATAAACCAATAACCATGCGTTTTTAGATTCCCTCTATTTGGTTAAATATAACATTTTGCAGATTCGAAAGGGGATGTAACCTTTGACTCGAATTGTCTAGTTTTATATAAGTATTAAACATTTTTATCAGTGAAATATATTTTAAGTGCTGTTCCGCAATGGAAATGTTTCTCCAGATGTCCCTTTGGGTAAATCAAAACACAAGTAATCCATACTACAAAGACACAATACAAACTAAGTTAAGAAATAAGTTCTGTGTAACACAGGGAAGAAAGTATTGAACGCATGAAGAAAGGGAGCTGCAAAAACACACGGAAAGCCAAGACAGCAGCAGAAATCTATCAGTAATTAGAAAGCAACCCTGCCCCTAGTCAGTGGAAATTAATATTAGCTGACTCAGTCCCAACACCTACAGTACCAGGATGATGAAGATGAGATTTGAAGACTCGTGGAAGAATGGGCCAAAATCAAACCTGAGCAATGCATGCCACTAGTTTCTTGAAGCTGTCATTACCAACAAAGGATTTTGTATGAAGTATTAAATACATTTCAGTAGCTCAATACTTTCCCTTTTATTACACAGAACTTAATTTCTGAAATTATTTGTATTGTTTTCTTTGTATGTATAGATTACTTGGATTGTTACCGACATCTGGTGAAAATTTCAAGTCAACAGCACCTTCAGAAATATATTTACTGAGAAAAATGCTGACGTGCTCAACACTTATTTTACCCACGTATCTATATAGCACTAATCAGCAATCGAATCAGGGTCTGGCGCGTGGGAAAGTTCTGTGTTGCTGTGTTCCTTTCAGGACGTGGAGAATTCTTCGCAAGGGACTAGTGGACAAACCATGAGGTTGACGGTGAAGATGCTGGGCGTTGATCGAGGACACGTGGGATGACCGACGAAGGGCAGTTCCTCACCTCGCTGGGGGCAGTGCAGCTTCAAGGGGACAGCCCAGAGAGTCTCACGATCACAGAAGAAGATATCGGACCTGGAGCACAAAACCAGTAATAAGGCGTCAAAATTTTGTGAACTGGATGGTATACCTCGAGCTGAAAGCTGAATAAATAAGCTTTGCATTAATGTATGGTTTGTTAGGACAATATTTGACCGAGATACAAACTTTTGAAAATCTGGAATCTGAGGGTGAAAACATTTTTTAAATATTGAGAAAATCATCTTTAAAGGTGTTCAAATGAAGTTCTTAGCAATGCAATATTACTAATCAAACATTAAGTTTTCAGTAGGAAATCTACTAAATATCTTCATGGAACATGATCTTAATATCCTAATGATTTTTTGGCATAAAAGAAAAATCTATAGTTTTGACCCATACAATGTGTTTTTGGCTTTTGCTACAAATATCCCCCAGCGACTTACTGCTTTTGTGCTGCAGGGACACACTTCTCCAAATGATTTATATAATGATGTCTTTGTACCTTTTAAACATTACAGTAATTAAGTATTTTGGGCACAAAGTGCAGTGAATCCGTCAGACCAGATTTGAAAATCAATGAATAGTGATTTTTGGTTTGTTGTGTCAAAATAGTATTGGTAAACAATAATAAAAAGGCTTGTGTTTTATAATATTAAATTTATAATAAAATTATTTATTTTCCAATGTTCTGTTAAAATAATTGTAGTAATAATTTAATCTTATTATATTATTGTAATTTCTTATAAAGCCATTTCCATTATTAATATTATTAGTAATATTATTATTAACTATTTATGATTAAAATATTTAATAAACATTTAAATTATTTTAATTGACGGATTTTAATAATGTAATACTTTATTTATTTGATTTTAATACTAATATAATTTAATAATTTATTATTTATTTACTATTGAAATATACACAATTTTTAACAACTTAATAATTGAATGTGTTATGTACGAACTTATTGAAGTTATTCGAACTTTATTAATTTAAATTTAATTAATATATATTATTATTAGTACACTTGATTTGTTTTTAACATAACATTTATAATGATAATTAAAATTAAATATTTGTAGTAATAATTAATTTGAATCGAAT
>JADLZN010012185.1:67500-87796 GCA_018155175.1 Sinocyclocheilus anophthalmus
GGCGTCCCGGCTGGTATTGTTCTCAGAGAGAGAGAGAGAGAGAGAGGAGAGATAGGATAGAGAGAGGAAAGGCTATCTCTTGTTCACTCGCTCACTCTCTGAGGGAATCATGAGGATCTGACCTGGTTTCTGCTGGTTTTGCGCCGTGGCTCGTGTTTCTGTGGTTTTATGCGTTCGTGTATGTGGAAAGGATGGCTGATCTTGCGGTATGTGTGTGTCCCTCATCACTTTCACGCTGTTTGTGGAGTTATGAATGCGATTAGACCAGAACAAAGAATCCGTCTGTGAGCTGTGATGATTGTGAGCGTCTGAGATGATTTATGATTTTAACTCAGTCATGTTGTTGAAAACTTGATTTAATTCAACTGGATTGCTTGAGAAATCATTATTCTTGATTTTTCCACTGTTGCGTTTAGTTTTAGAGTCGAGTGATCTAAGTGTAAACCAGTTGTTAGTTTTGAAGAGGTTGAATTTTGTTGATCAGACGCTCTTGTGAAGGAAAAGATTACAGTTACAGTCGTGTTTGAATCTGTATTAAAGTAATAGTTCAATCAAAAACAAACATTAGCTCTAAATGTGCTCATCCTCAGGTTATCTGAGATCAGGATGAGTTTGTTTCTTCATCAGGTTTTGTAGAAATGCAGCATTGCAATCAGTGTCTCCAATGGATGCCTGCAGTGAATGTGTGCCATCAGAATGAGAGTCTGATAAAAACCTCACAATAATCCACAGCACTCGTCCATCAGTTAACATCTGGAGAAGACAAAAGCTGAAACTAATCCAGCATTAAGACGTTTTTAACTCAAATACGAGTCCATAATAACTCTTCCTCAGTGAAGAAGTGTTCTGGTGTGGTTCTCTCACACATCAGAATCAGCCACATATTTGTTTAGAGTGTTTAAAACGCGCTTGATCTGTGCAGCTTCTCTCCTGAATTCCACCAAACACTGACTGCTGCGTACAAAATACCTTGTAAAACTAATCTTGGCTGGCCTGAGGGTGAAGCACAAATGTTGATTTTTTAGTGAACTGTTCCTGTAGCGTGAGTGTGTGTGTGTGTGTGTGTTTGTGAGGGTGAGAGAGTTAGTGAGTGTTAGTGAGTGTGAGAGAGTGAGTGTGTGAGTGTGTGTGTGTGTGAGTGTGTGAGTGTTTGAGTGTGTATGTGTGAGGGAGAGTGAATGAGAGAGTGTGAGTGAGTGAGTGTGAATGAGAGAGAGTGTGAGTGAGTGAGTGAGTGAGTGAGATTGTGTGTGTGTGATGAGTTGTGTGTGTGTGAGGAGATTGTGTGTGTGTGTGTGTGTGAGATTGTGTGTGTGTGTGTGAGTGAGATTGTGTGTGTGTGTGAGAGAGAGTGCGCGTGTGAGAGTTTGATTGAGCCTGTGTGTGTGTGTGTGTGGTGAATTGTTGTTGTGTGAGAGTGACGCGTGTGAAGAGTGTGTGAGTGAGATTGTGGGTGTGTGTGGTGGTGTGTGTGTGTGAGATTGTTGTGTGTGTGTGTGTGAGGATCGTGAGCGTGTGCAGTGTGGACTGAGACTGTGTGTGTGTGTGTGTGTGTGTGTGTTTGTGTGTGTGTGTGTGAGTGAAGATTGTGTGTGTGTGTGAGCGTGTGAGAGTGTGTGAGTGAGATTGTGTGTGTGTGAGAGTGAGCGTGTTTGTGAGTGAGTGAGTGTGTGTGTAGTGAGAGTGAGCGTGTGATCTGTGTGAGTGAGATCCGTGTTTGGGTGTGTGTGTGTGTGTGTTGTGTGTGTTTTGTGTGTGTGTGTGTTTGTGTGTGAGCGTGTGAGAGTGTGTGAGTGAGATCGTGTGTGTGTGTGTGTGAGTGAGTTTGTGTGTGTGTGTGTTTGTGTGTGTGTGTGAGAGTGAGAGTGTTTGTGTGTTGTGTGTGTGAGAGTGAGATTGTGTGTGTGTGTGATTGTGTGTGTGCGTGAGAGAGTGTGAGTGAGATTGTAGTGTGTGTGTGTTGTGTAGTGGATTGTGACGGGTGAGAGTGTGTGAGTGAGATCGTGTGTGTGTGTGTGTGTGTGCGATTGTTGTGTGAGCCGTGGTGAGTGAGATTGTGTGTGGTGTGGTGAGATTGTTGTGTGTGTGTGTGGGTTTGGATTGGTGTTTGTGTGCGCAGATTTTTTGTGACAACTGAGGACAAATGAGTATAATGACAACGGTATGACAGGGATGAAAGGAGAAGGTGACTTTCAGGACATAACCCCATGTCCCCCACTTTTCAAAAGGCTTATGAATAATTCATAATTAGTTTTTTTGAAAATCTAAAAAGGCAGAAAGTCTCCTGTGAGGGGTAGGTTTAGGGGTAGTGTTGGTGTAGGGCAATAGAATATACGGTCTGTACAGTTAAAAACCATTACGCCTATGATAGTCCCCACTTTTCACAACAACAAACCTGTGTGTGTGTGTGTGTGTGTGTGTGAGAGAAGTGTTTTTGTGTTTGTGTGTGTGTGTGTGTGTGTGTGTGGTGTGCAAGTGAGTGAGAGAGTGAGTGAGTGTGTGAAAGAGGTTCCTGTAGCGTGTGAGTGAGTGAGTGAGTGATAGTGTGTCCTGTGTGTCTGTGTGTGTGTGGTGTGTGTGTGTGTGTGTGTTGTGTGTGATTAGTGAGTGCGAGTGAGTGTGTGAGTGAGTGAGTGAGTGAATGAGTGGAGTGAGTGAGTGAGTGATAGTGAGAGTGTGTGTGAGTGAGTGTGAGTGTGAGTGAGTTAGAGTGTGAGTGAGTGAGAGTGTGAGTGATGAGTGATTGAGTGAGAGTGTGTGTGTGTGTGGGAGAGTGTGTGTGAGTGAGTGAGTGAGTGTGCGTGAATGAGGATAGTGTGGTATGAGTGAGAGGGTTAGTGAGTGAGTGCGTGTGAGTGAATGAGTGATAGTGTGTGTGAGTGAGTGTGAGTGAATGAGTGATAGTGTGTGTGAGTGAGAGTGTGAGTGAGTGCGTGAGTGTGAGTGAATGTGTGAGTGTGAGTGAGTGAGTGAGAGAGTGATATGAGAGTGTGAGTGAGTGAGAGAGGGGCATGAGTCGTGAGAGTGTGAGTTGAGTGAGTGATTGAGTGAGTAGAGTGTGATTGAGTGAGTGAGTTGAGAGTGTGAGTGAGTGAGTGAGAGTGTAGTAGTGAGTGAGTGAGTGAGTGATTGAGTGAGAGTGTGAGTGAGTGAGTGAGAGTGGTTATGAGATGAGTGAGTGGTGAGAGCTGTGAGTTAAGATTGAGTGAGGAGTGAGTGAAGTGTGAGTGAGTGCGTGAGAGTGTGAGTGAGTGAGTGGTGAGAGTGAGTGAGTGAGTGAGTGAGAGAGTGTGAGTGAGTGAGTGGTGATATGAGTGAGAGTGTGAGTGAGTGAGTGAGTTAGTGAGTGAGTGAGAGTGTGTGTGTGTGTGTGTGTGTATTGAGTGATAGTGTGAGTTAGGGCTGTGTATCACCAGCATAGTCACAATACGATACGTATCACGATACAGAGGCCACGATACAATACGTATCACGATACATGACTGCACTGAATTTCACCTTTCAGCAGTTTATTAAACTGCTTATAGTGCCATTTCTAACTATTGGCAGAGCAGCAGCTGAGCTCCGCATTATGAAGGGCCTCAATAACTGTACCACAGTACAATAAGTTAATGGCATATGTTCCCCCCCCCCCCCCCCCCCCCCCCCCCCCCCCCCCGAGGAAAAAAAAACCACCCCCCCTCTGTGGCTTGTGCACTCTCCACCAGGTACAATATTCTGATTGTTTGCATCTTGTTTTTGAGCCCATAAATAATAATGTACTTGTTCTAATAAATATATATTGTAATGTACTCATTCTAATATATTTTTAAAAAATAATTTACGTTGCTGGTAGGTTATCATTGCACAAATTAACACACTCTCTACAATAAAAAAAAAAATGAGAAGAGTTCTAAACTAACACGCTGTCTTCACTGTATCTAACGCACACACGCTCAAGGCTGACTTATACTCGACGCGTCCGCAAGTTCGCTTAGGTGCGCGCGGCAAATATGACGTCTTCGCGGTGTTGGCAGAAGTTCGCTTTGAGTGCGCGCGACGTCATTTCGCGTGGCGGTGTGCACAACATTCTTTTTACATTTCCGTGCAGCTCCGCTTCCGAAGATACACGAGTTCAAATCGACTCTAGCCGAACATGCACGTCTGTGCCAGCATTTGTGTGACACAGAAGCAGTTTGGTTAAGTGCAGTCACACACACAGATCACGCTGCGGCCGAACTCAGACATTCAGGAGCAAATTTTTTAGCGCTGCCATCTTGGGGGGCCCCGCATTTTTGATACACTAAATAGCTTAGCCTCTAGATCTACATTATCTTCTCAACAGAGCTGGTAGCATCGTTGTTTCTAAAGGCATTAAAAGCCCACGGCTTTATACTGTTCATAGAGAAACGCGGCAAAACGGTGGTAATTCATACATGCACAGCATCTCTCTCTCTCTCTGTGTCGTAAATTAACAGTTGATTAATTACACTTTTCTGAGAATAGAATAGTGGAGATCGCTAAACTGCAAGCTAACCGCTGTTTTCAGAAAGCAAGCGCGTTTATCCTCAGTGGAGAGAGAGCGCGTGTGAGCACAGGGTTGCCAGGTTGACAAAGATAAGTAGCACACTTAGCATATATTTCCGTATTGCATGTGTAAAGCTCTGTTTCGGGGATTACGTCTCTTATATCAGCAACCCAGTTGTGTTCCTCTGCGGCCAGATTAAACCTCTTTGTAGCCTATATATGCTCTATTCATTATTTTTTAGAAACCCTCGCACTTTTCTACTCAATTGAAAAACATTGTAAAATTTAAACAAATTAAGCGCGGCCCACTGCTGCACACGTGCCACAGTATCGATACAGGGCCAGCTGTACTCGTATCGTCAAATCTCTGTGACGATACATCGTCGTATCGATATTTTGAACACAGCACTAGTGAGAGTGAGTGAGTGTGTGTGTGTGTGTGCTGAGGTATAGTGGTAATTTGATGGGCAGTGTGGCTATGCTCCAGCGTGTGGCGCTCTTCAGTGAGATGCTGTCATGAGGAGGGACAGTCTGCGCTCTCAGCGTGTCCACAAACACACTCAGAAGTAAGATGTCTTTAAGTAGTTCCTCCTTCGCTCTCGTCCTGTGATTTGTAACACCAGACGCAATGAGACTCCTGCTCCTACTAAGCACATCTTAGAGTCAATCTGATGGTGTAGAAGCATGTCTCCTTCAGGTCCTGGAGGGGTTTTGATCTTAAAGCTGATTGGACACTGTACACTGGTTATTTAAAGGTTGGTAATGGTAAGGAACCTCCAGGACTTGGTTTAGTCCTCAGTAAGAGCAGATTCATCTCCCCTTCCTTCCTCATCCTCTCCAGTGATCGTACTGTTTACTTCAGCTTTACTCTGATATTTTCATGTTTTCCTTTAGTATTATTTTATGGCTGGGTATTGACAGATTTTCACTAAACAGTTTGATTCTGATTTACAAGCTCTTGATTTGATTTGATTCTGATACGATTTCATAATGATTCATTTGGATATATATTAGGTATAGTAAATGTAAATTTTTCTGAAAGAAAACAACCATTCAGGGTTATTATAGTTAAAATAAAATTATTTAAAACAAAATTTTTGTTACTTAAAATAAAATAAGCTTTAACTGAAATAAAATTAAATACAAAAAATCTCCTAAACTCACTATTGCCAATGTTACAGTTTCTCTTTAGTTTAATTTGATGCCCAAATACCTACAACTGAAAAACAAATAGAACAGCTGTATATGTCCTTAAAAAAACAAACATAATGACAAAAAAAACTTAACTAAAATTTAAATAAAAATAATTTAAATAAGTAAAAGAGTTGAATTTAAATAGTATTTCAGTTATGCTAAAAATAAAAAGCTGTCAGTCGATACATTAATATAATATTAATGGTTAAAATTAACAACAGAGTCCAAACTATTAAATTCAACTATTAAATTGTTTTTTTCAATATAATAATCAATACTCAAGTAAAAACGTTTTAATTGCAACTTCAAGTCACTTTAATAACAAAAATGATGTTTCTACTCCAATTTTTTTTTAAAATATACACATTTAAATAGTGGCTGCCATAAAAAACACACAAAACACCTACCAAAACAAACAGAATTAATATATACATCACACAACAAATAAACAAAAATAACAAACAACGATACAGGTTTGAGTAAAAAGAATCAGGTCATTATGGTAGACACTGACACAATTTCATTATTTTGGCTCTGTATGCCACCAGAATACTATTAAAATGAAACAATCAAGATGAAATTGAAGTGCAGACTTTAAGCTTTAACTCAAGTGGTTGAACAAAAATATAACCTAAAATGTTTAGGAATTGCATCTATTTTTATACACAACCTCCCCATTTTCAGGGGCTCAAATGTAATTGGATAAATATAATGTAATCATAAATTAAATGTTCATTTTTTTAATATTTTGTTGAGAATCCCTTGCAGGCAATGACTGCCTTAAGTCTGGAGCTCATGGACATCAGCAGAGACTTTGTTTCTTCTCCTTTGGGAATCTTTGCCAGCTTTACTTTCGCTGGACTTAGTTTGTTGTGGTTTGTGGCTCTTTCTGCCTTTATGTTTTGGTCTTCAGCGAGTGAAAGGCCCTCAGGGTCGGATGAGATCAGGAGATTGCGCGGGTCCAGTTCCGAATATTCCACTTTTTTACCTTCTGGGTAAACTCCTGGGTTGCTTTTGCTGTGTGTTTTGGGTCATTGTTCATTCATACTAAAGCGCCTCTCTCAGCTTTGCTGCCTGTGACTGAAGCGGGTCAGAGATATATCTCTACTACACTTCAGAGTTCTCCTGTCTGCTTCTGTCTTCTGTTTCATCCTCACTAAACACAGTAAACCCAGTGCCACTGAACCATGGCCCGCTCATGATCACACTGCTCCATAGTTTCACCGATGATTGTGCTTGATCAGAGCTGTCCAGCCTTCTCCAGACTTTTTTCTTCCCCGTCATTCTGGTAAAGTACAGCTTATCTTAATTTCGGCCTGTCCAAATAATGCGTTTCCAGAAGTGTCTGGCTTTTCGAGGTTTTTAGGAAAAGTCAATCCTGGTCGTTTGCAGCTGTGTTAAGCTCTGTTTTTGTTCTGGTGAGTCTTCTCCTTGATTGTAGCTTTGACGGAGACACGTCTGTCCTCCTGGAGAGTGCTCTTCCTTCTTGGTTGGATGTTGTGAAAGGGTTTTTCTTTATCGTGGAGAGGATCCTCCGATCATCACCACTGTTGTCCTCCGTGGACTTCCAGAACGTTTACCTGCTTAATTGATGTAGAGATAACGAAGGAATAGCCCACATCTGTCCATGAAACAGCTTTTGAGTCACCTGTCCAATTACTTATGTTCCCTTGAAAAAGGGGGGAGGTACATAGAGCTGTAATTCCTTAACCTTTCCTACAATTGTGATGAGAATACTCTCAAATTCAAGCTCAGAGTGTGCACTTTAAGCCCAGATTCATTATATAACTGTAACTTGAATATGTTTTGGTCAACAGCTAAAATAATACAAATTCTGCCTTTGTCCAAATACTGTATATATGGACCTGACTGTATAATGAATATTTAATATTGTGCATATATTTATCAAAATGCTCCTCTGTGGAGTTATTTTTCTAGCTGAATATCGATTTTATGGTTTTTAAAATTGAAAGTCTTTAAATGTGAATTTGTTACATGCGCCATTCTTGATCTCAAGCTGGTTTTAAACTGAAATCTTTCTGCGGTTGAATCACTGATTGATCGATTACATGATTCATGATTCATTTCAGTGAGTTGTTCTGTATCTTCTGATGTTCATTCATGTTTATTTGCTGCTATAACTAGTAGTAAAGAGGAAGAGATGATCAGCAACAGCACGCGTTAAAGAGCCACAAAAACACATTTAGTGAGTGAACTTAGTGATGATACTGACAGACTTTGTTTCATAACAAAAGTAACTTATTGTGATTATTACAGGCACCACAAATAAAGTTTAGAGGAATCAACTGAAAAAAGCATTGACTAAAATATCAATCTTAGGATTTCGGACTCTGTATCAGCTCATCAAAATGATTGAATCGTCAATGTATAGTCAGCCCAGCCCTGTTTTTCTGGCTTTGTCTCCTGATGGTTGTCTGTCATGTCGTGTCTCTCAGCGAGTCGGCGTGCCGCTTCTACAGTCAGCAGATGAAGGGCAAACATCTGGCCATCAAGAAGATGAATGAGATCCAGAGGAACATCGACGGCTGGGAGGGCAAAGACATCGGCCAGTGCTGCAACGAGTTCATCATGGAGGGGACGCTCACGCGGGTCGGCGCCAAACACGAGCGCTACATCTTCCTGTTCGATGGCCTCATGATCTGCTGCAAGTCCAACCACGGCCAGCCGCGTCTGCCGGGAGCCAGCGCCGCCGAGTACCGGCTCAAAGAGAAGTTCTTCATGAGGAAGGTGGGCAAGAAATAAAAACACCATTTTTATCAGAATTAGGGCTAATAATCAAATTAATTACATTGTGTCGATTAATTAAATTTGGCTGTAAAATTACCCACAAAACATTATTTAAAGGCACAATATGTAAGATTTTTGTATGAAAATATCCAAAAACCACTAGAACAGTGTCTGTCAATGTCGTAAAACATTCCAGTGTTGACAACTGTTTATCAACAAAAAAAATTTCACCTGTGAAAACAAGATGATAACTACATAAGCTTAAAGGCACAATATGTAAAAACCACTAGAAACGGTGTTATATATTTTGCTGACTTTTGTGCTTACTTTATCCTAAATGTTACGAAGAATGTTTAAATCCACAGAAATAAGCAATTTTAGCTAGTGACACGGAGCGTGTTCATAGTGTCATTGTGTCGCCTGCTAATGAAGTCATAACCCCTCGATTTCTGTTTTTGTTTTGTAGAAAACATGGAAACACCAAAGATGCTTTAATATGTTATGCGGTTTAATAGACCGGTGACGATTGCACAGAGTAGCATTATAACAGAACTAAATGCATATAGTATGATAAAACAGCGCTGCTTTACCCCACATACGCACGACCGGAAGCAGCGGAATCGCTCGACTGTGGCATAATAAAACTCCGCTGCTTTACCCCACATACACACAACCGGAAGCAGCGGAAGCGCTCCGCCACTGTGGCATTATAAAAGCTCCGCTGCTTTACCCCACATATGCATGACCGGAAGGAGCGGAAGCGCTCGACTTTGGCATAATAAAAGCCCCGCTGCTTTACCCCACATACGCACGACCGGACGCAGCGGAAGCGCTCGACTGTGGCATAAAAAAAGCCCCGCTGCTTTACCCCACACACACACTACCGGAAGCAGCGGAAGCGCTCGACTATGGCATAATAAAAGCTCCGCTGCTTTAACCCACACACGCACGACCGGAAGCAGCAGAAGCACTCGACTGTGGCATAATAAAAACTCAGCTGCTTTACCCCACATACGCACAACCAGAAGCAGCAGAAGCGCTCGACTGTGGCATAAAAAAAGCCCCGCTGCTTTACCCCACACACACACGACCGAAAGCAGCGGAAGCGCTCGACTGTGGCAAAATAAAAGCCCCGCTGCTTTACCCCACAAACGCACGACAGGAAGCAGCGGAAGCGCTCGACTGTGACACAATAAAAGCTGCATCTCTTTCCAGCGTTTCGCTTCGACGCTTCAGCTCACTCTCGCCTGCTACGACGTTAATTAAATCCATTAGCCCATCCATGCCATGCTTTTTCCTGAGTCCCTCGATTGCATCGGCTGTGGTGAGAAAGACGCACAACTCCCATGATTCCACACGTCACGGCGTCTCAAACACACACATGTGTCTCTTTGTTTATTTTTAATTACGCTGCGGTAGCGGCGAAAAATTACATATTGTGCCTTTAAAGCCATTATTGTATTTAATGAGAAAGTATCAAATAAACATTACAAATAGTTGCTTTAGAAAGAAATACTTTATTTGATTCAACATAAAAATGTAACGTTTAGGCTACAATGGCCCAACATGAACTATGGAACATAAAAGAAGATAATTTGAGAAACATCTCAGTAATTTTTGTTCATACAATGAAAGTCACTAGTGACCAAAACAGCTTAGTTACCAACATTCTTCAAAATATCTTTTATGTTGTACAACATAACGTCATACAGGTTTTGAAAAATCATGATTGATGACAATTAATTTTTTTTGGGTGACCTGTCCTTTAATGTTTTTATTTTATTTTATTTTTAATGAAATTATACTCTAAATAATAAACTAAAACTTCCAGTAGGTGGTGGTAAATGTCTTGTGAGTCATTCATTTCATTGAGTTCGTTCAAACGGCGATTCAGTGTTCTGAATGAAGATGCTCCTGTATGAATGGTTAGCTTTGAATCATTGATTCTCACGATTCGTTCAAAACGCAGATACATTCAGAAACAACACCGATGTGGTGCCAAGATGCACCACATTCTGCTGTGGCTTTATAAGGTAATATGTTCTCTGCAAAATTGATCAAAGCGAAATAATGTGTTTAAAATATTACACACCCTGAACCTTATGTTTACTGAACTGTTGTATAAATCACATTTAAACTCGTGATATTCGGGACAAAAACAGCACTCGTGTGATACTGCTCTCGCTGCTCATCGTGATCAATATGAGACAGAAACTCATACAGGGGCATTTTTTTGCCCTAATATATTGAATATTAGGCCATAACTGCATTTATGGACACATGAAGTTCAACATGATGTAAACGTAAAACAAATTCACTTGTTAAATATCTTTGCAAAAAAAAAAAAACTTAAACATATCCTGTATGTTCAGAAATTATATAAAATCAGAAAAATGCTCAATATTTTGTACCCGAAATGTGGAATTTCATTTTAGAGGTCAACTCAAAAAGTCAGGATAATTATTAACAGTCAATGAAAATATCAGCAGCTTTCAGTCTGTCGTCATCGCGCAAGCATCAAATATCAGACATACAGTAGTATTTCTGCACAGCTTTCTGCTTTTCCGTTGGATTGCGATGTAAACATGAGCTTGACATTTGTTTACATATTATTATATTTTCTGTTTTCATTTAAATTTTAGTTAAAGTTTTTTCAAATTTAGTAATTAATCATTTTTAGTAGGTCTTGTGTTTTTTATGTCTGTGTAGTTTAATTATTTTTATTTTAGTAATTAATCATTTATAGTAGGTCTTGTTTTAATGTCTTTATAGATTATCTTATTATTAGCATTGGTGTATTGCCAGTATGTATAATTGTAACTAGGGCTGTCAAGCAATTAAAATGTTTTAATCTAATTAATTACATGATGTGTTGATTAATTAATCTAATTAATTGCAAATTAGTCACACATCAATTTTTGCTGAGAAAATACTCCCCAAAAATATAACGTCATTATTGTATTAGATGAGAAAAGCATTGAATACATTACAAAAAGTAGCTTCAGAAAGAAATACTTTGATTCAACATTGATATAATGTGTTTTTTTAATTGAATATTGAAATAATAAAAAAATTAAATGAAACCGTAAATATGAAATTAAAGTGCCAGATTCCTTAATGAGTGAGTCATTGAATCATTCATTCAACCAATCCGTTCAAACAGCTGATTCATTCATAAAGGAAGCAAGTGGCTCTTTTAGAATGAGTGCGTGAAATCATTCGCCTCACATTGATTCATTCAAACTGTGGATTCTTCAGTCAGTCAGTCATACTGCATCATCATGTTGAATCTCAGTGTAAGATGTGTAAGATTGATTTTTTTTCATAATTAATCACACTCGACAGCCCTACACAGAAAAAAAAAATTCTGTAAAATTTACGGTAAAAAACCAGCAGCTGTGGTTGCCAGAATTATTTATTTCAACAAAAAATCATCAAATTTGAAATGTAACACAGGGAATTCTGGGAATGTCATTTTACGGTTATTCACTGTAAATGATACATTCTTTTTCACTTACAGAAACGGTACACTACCATAAAATTACATTTTTACAATGACTACCGATGTCCAATACAGTTTTCACCGTATATAGAAGGGGAACTTAGGGTTGTGCAATTAATCGAAATACGGTTTCGATTTCGGCCTCCAACGATTATGAAAATACAATAATCGAGATAAAGCGATTATTCCGCCCCCTTTCTATCAGTGCGCTTTCGCTCCTCCATAAAAGCCCAATTTCACGTGCAAATCAGTAAAATCATGTAACGTGACTTGAAAAATGGGACGTGCTTGATTTATTAAAGTTTATTACATTTATTCATGTTTTTAAAAGCTGGAAACAGAACTGGCGCTGTTCCTCGAGAGGATTACTGTAAATGCGCTATATATATAAAGTCATCTTTTAGCTCAAGGTGCGCACCTAAACGGTCAAATACACACAAACGTGTGTCAAAATGCAGCGCTTAGTGATTATTCACGTAATCCCTGTCCGGTTAGCAATAAATGGCCACGAAACATTTGAGAATGAAATACGTGCATAACCTTAAATTGAAAATCATGCGGCTCGTTAAATTGACACACCAATACCTGCTGCTGTCTCTGTCATTAATGTCAAACAACAAAGACATAATCACTCACTGCTCTTCACTGAACGACTTTTGTAGCTTTAATAAGTAACAAATGAAGTTTAACTCTTACAGTGTGATTATGCTGTTATATATGGCTATCTTTAAATAAAGCATTCATTTAAAGATTTGGTCATATGGCCCACTTATAAACGTGTTAAATAATTGTGATTACAATATTGACCGAAATTATAATAATTATGATTTTTGTCATAATCGAGCGAGGCAGCCCTAGTGGAATTTACCGTTAACCATTTAACAGGTTTTTACTTTAGCGTTATTACAGTCTTTTACCGTTGAATTCACGGTCATTTTTTACAGTGTAGTTGTAACATTTGCTGATATTTTTATTCAAAACTGCGATTCCTCGATTTAAAATAAAAATGTGGCAAAATACCAGCTGTTGATGTTTGTGTGTTCTTGAACAGGTCCAGATCAACGACAAGGACGATAAGGAGGGCGAGTACCGGCACGCCTTCGAGATCATCCTGAAGGACGGGAACAGCGTGGTGTTCGCCGCTAAATCTGCGGAGGAGAAGAACGGCTGGATGGCGGCGCTGATCTCGCTGCAGTACCGCTCCACGCTGGAGCGCATGCTGGACACGGCCATGCTGCAGGAGGAGAAGGAGGAGCAGATGAGGCTCCCCGGGGCCGAGGTGTACTGCTTTGCCCAGCCCGACTCCGAGGAGAACGTCGTGTTCGAGGAGAACGTCCAGTCCAAATCCGGCATTCCCATCATCAAAGCCGGAACGGTGCTGAAGCTCATCGAGCGGCTGACCTTCCACATGTACGCTGGTGAGTGAACAGTGATTTCTGAAGGATCATGTGACATTGCAGACTGGAGTAATGATGCTGAAAATAGAGCTGCGCATCACAGAAATACATTACATTTTACAAAATATTCACATAGAAAACAGCTACTTTAAACTAATAATATTTCACAATTTTTAACTTTCTCATATTTGATAACCTTGAACCAGCCTTGGTGAGCATAAGAGACTTCTTTCAAAAAACAATGCACTTACTTGACAATGCGATTTAGTAATTTTAATGTGTACGATGGGATATGAAGCATTAATATACATTGTCGGACTATGAGCGTGGACAAAAGGAAGTATATCAATCTTTTACAGTGGTATTTTTACTGTAATTGAGAGGCTATTGTAAATAATATCTTGAATGAGTTTTTATTTTTATAATTTGTTTTCATTTAAAGTTTTAGTAATTTTGTTGTGTTTTTGTCATTTTTAGTATTTTTATATGTTTTAGCTGAATAACCCTGAGCTGATATTATAGTTAATACAGTGTGGAGCTAAATCAACATTGTTTTTTTTAATTTACTACCATTAACAAAGATTAATAAATACTGTAATAAATATATTGTTCATTGTTAGTTCATGTCTGTTAATGCATTAACTAATCTTAACAAATGAGAAAAAAATCAACATAATTCTAATTTTATTTCACCTCTTCAACAGCTGTTTAAGCAGGAAATTCATTAAATGAACACAATCTTAAAGGAACTTGAGTATTTTCATAATAAATGAACATTTTACCAGTTATGTCAGGTGCTAAAATATTTTGTCAGGCAGAAATCGTTAGTGAAAATAATTTTAGAAGTCCTAATCCGTAATCCTGATGCAGTAAATCACCAACAGCTGGAGTAGTCCTGGTGGTTTTGAATGTGATTGTGGACAGCGATGGAGTCTGAAACCAGACTCTGTTTGACCCAAACAAGCGCACTGGTCTGGTTCGGTCTGGTTTTGTGTGTTGTTCTGCTGGATTTTGTGCAGGCAGTAGTTTCTGGGCCGTACAGGCTGTTTACCAGCCAGCGCTAATGCGCATTACTGATGTGTTTCACAACCTCCAGTCTCAACAACAGAGCCATGCAGATCCAGTCTGCTTTCTGCTCGTTCCACAGCGTCTGTAAACACTCGGCTGCTTTACGTCACAGATCACAAAGCGGTGACCTGCTTTGTTTTAGTGTCGATAACACAACTACAGCTGATAAGAGAGAAAAACGAGCGCTGTTCTAGAACAAGTTCAGCTGTTATCTGTGCAGTGTCCTTCCTGAGTGTGTGTGTGTGTGTGTGAGAAATATCTGAGTGAGTGTGTGTGTGTGTGAGTGTGTGTGTGTGTTGTGTGTGTGTTTGTGTGTGTGTGTTTGAGTGAGTGAGTGAGTGATTGTGTGTTTGAGTGAGTGAGTGAGTGTGTGTTTGAGTGATGTGTGTGTGTGTTTGGGTGAGTGGTGTGTTGTGTGTGGTGTGTGTGATTAGTGTGTGTGTGTGTGTGTGTGTGTTTGATGAGTGCGTGAGTGGTTTGTGTGTGTGTGGTGTTGTGTGTGTTTGATGAGTGGAGTTGTGGGTGTGTGTGTTGTGTGTGTGTTTGTGTTGTGTGTGTATGTGGTGTTGGTGTCATAATATATATATATATGTAATATAGGCTGTGTATCCCACAAAGTCACGATCATTACGCATCACTACAGACGCACTGCGAAAATTTCGGTAAAACAACTGGCTTTTATTAAGCACTGCATTTACTATAGGGCCATTGCTTAACTATTGGCAGAAGCAGCAGTTGAACCTCTGCTTATTAGGGCCGCCGGAACTGTACAACAGTACAGAATATAGGTAATGCATATGGTTTCATGTCATATTAAGCTCAGTCCACTGCTGCACACGTGCCACAATATATACAGGGCCAGCTGTATCGATACTCGTATCTTCAAATCTCTGTGACGATACATTGTCACTAAACTGTCTGTAATTCTGTGTGTGTTGTGTGTTGGTGATGGTGTGACGAGTGATGTCCTGCTGTCTGTGAGCGGGTCACTCTGCGTTCCTCTGTTGGGTGTTTTCTTGCTCCGCTCACACGAGTACACTTCCTCCCGCAGAGGGTCGGGGTAAATATAGAGCCGCTTTCCACACGACACTCCAGCAACCGCGGTTTCTAGTAAGGCACAGGAAACAGACGTTCGGAGGAAAGCTGTGTGTGTGAAGGGAAAAGGTGTGTCCTGTGTCACACACAGCGCTGCGTATCGTTTAGGTGTTGATGAGGTTAATGATCGTAGTGAGTGACCCTCACGTTAAGATTGGTGTGTGTGTGTGTGTGTTTGTGTGTGTGTGTGTGTTGGTTTGTGTGTGTGTTTTGTTTGTGTGTGTGAGAGAGAGAGAGAGATTGTGTGTGAGTGGAGACATTCTCTCTGTCCTATACTCTAGAATCAGAACTCAGCCTGGATCGATTTTTAAGTGAGTGTGAGTGCGTGTGTGTTTTGGGAGAGATAGAGAGAGTGGTGATAGATAGTGTGTGTGAGAGAGAGCGTTGTGTGTGTGTGTTGTGTGTGTTAGAAGAGAGAGTGGGTGAGAGATAGTGTGTTGAGAGAGAGATGTGTGTGTGTTTGTGAGAGAGTGTGGTGAGTGTTTCTGGTGTGTGTGTTTGTTTGTGTGTGTGTGTGTGTGTGGTGTGTGGTGTGTGTTGTGTGTGTGTGTGTGGTGGGTGTGTGAGAGAGATTTTGTGCGTGGTGTGTGTGTGTGTGTGTGTGTGTGTGTGTTGGGTGTGTGGTGTGTGTGTGTGTGTTAGATAGTGTGTGAGTGTGTTTTGGTGTGTTGTGTGTGTGTGTGTGTTTTGTGTCCTTGTTCGGCCGAGCCGAGTGGGGGGGGGGGTTTTTTCCTGTTTCCTGGCTAGAATAATTCCAGGCCGATTGTTTGGAGCTGAGCTTCTATTGTTTGCGTCGGTCAGAACAGAACAGATCCATCATGCTCTGCTCCGTAAAGACACACACACATGCCTGAGATTGGCTCTGACGACTCGCTGTATGAAAACGCTGAATAATGAGCGATTGATTGTGTGTTTGAACTCAATGAGAGCCATCTGAAAACAGCTTTAAAGGAGACATATTATGCCCCTTTTCACAATATGCAATATAAGTCTCTGGTGTCCCCAGAACGTGTCTGTGACGTTTCAGCTCAAAGACTCCACAGATCATTTATAATATTATTTTGAAAATGCCTATTTTGAGTGGAATCAGAAACAAGCTGTTTTTTGGGCTGTCTCTTTAAATGCAAATGAGCTGCTGATCCCGCCCCCTTTTCCAGAATAGAGCTGCGCCATTAAAGCTCGGACCTGCTAAAATCATCTGTTTTGGTTCTGATTATCATGTTCTGAAATCATGCGTTTTAAACCATATGAGTTTAAGCTTCTGATATAGGGTTTTCTGAGCGCACACATCTGAAGCACACGCACAGAAAGCGGCTGTCGCAGCATGTGAGTACTAAACTAAGTTCTTTCACACACAAGTTTACGTTAAAAACATGAGTTATAAAAACAGTCGGTTGTCTGTGAAAGTAAACAGCTGGGAAATAAATCACAGGTCTGTGTGGCAGCAGCAATATACAATAAATAAATAAATAAATCCACTGCTCTGTTGTCTCCTCTGAGGCGGGAATCTAAACAGTGTTCTGTGCTCGTCTGTGCAGTCAAAGACAGAACAGTTAGCATGCTTTGCTCAGACTTTCATCATGGCATTAGAGCTGCTACACCGTTGTCGCTTGTGAAATCAAAATGACGGCGCCGTGGGTGTAAACTTACAGATTAAGGGGCGGTGATATTATAATGAGATCCCTTTGCATGTCACCAAGGGAGCGAAATCAGATGCGCTTTTTTTTTTCAGATGCTTGCAGAAAAAGGCTTATCTAAACAAAGTGATTGGGTTAATCTTTTTTCACGTTTCCTTGGTTGGTAATGCACCGGAGACCTGATTAACACTTTACACTGGAAAAGTCAGATTTTCTGATATTCACCTTTAATGTTGGGAACGTAGGGGAAATTATATTTTTCATCATGGAAAAAAACTTTTAATATTCTAAAAACGAATTTAACAATATTTCAATCACATTCAAGCACCAAAATTCTCATTACTTCATTACCACCTATAATACGGTTCTGATGATCCACTGTTATTTTATATCACTGAAACTACATTAAAGATTTGATCGTGTTGGGGGGGGGGGGGGGGGGGGGGGTGGGGGGTAGTAAAAAATTTGAAGAATATTTGAATATTAATATATTTTCTGCTTTCCTGTTAATTTTAAAGTTTTTGTCGTGTGCTTTTCATTAGTTTTTGTTGTTTTTCAATATGCCTGTGTAGTTTTTATTAGTCAGGTTATTCTTTTTTGCTATTTATAGATGGAAACTAACGAATAAAAAAAAATTTTTTTTTTTAATATTTAGTTTTATTTCAGTTGACATTTGTTTTATTTCAAATCACAAAAAATGCTTTTTGTATGGTTTTAGTGGTTTTACTTCACTATAATAGCTCTGGTCTCTGGACTCAGTGTTTTTTTGTTTGCTTGTTTGTTTTAATATATATAAGCTGGCATAAAATTGACTTTAAATTTGGAAATGAGTAATTTTTCACCTTCTCCAGGGCTATGTTTCATTTGCACTGTGAATGGAAGGAAATAGTTTGATAATCAAGCGGTTTTTGTTAAACAAAATATTTTTCCTCTTTTTTTCAGATCCTAATTTCGTCCGGACGTTTCTGACCACATACAGATCGTTCTGTAAACCTCAGGAGCTGCTGGATCTGCTCATGGAGAGGTCAGACGCTCACATTCACACAATCAGCACTGCAAACTGCTGCTGACATCCATATAACAGACTGATAATGGCCTAGCCTATTAATTGCAGTTTATTATTTTTATTATTTGCCTGTTTTCAGTTAACTTTGTTAATCCAAAAAAAAAAAAAAAAAAAAAAAAAAAAAAAAAAAAAAAAAAAAAAAAAAAAATAATGGGGCATAAATATTTTGTGTATTTATACTTTTCACTGTAATGTGATCATTTATAGATTTTTTTGTTTAAAAACATTATTGTAATATGGTGATTTTTAAATAAAAACAACTCAGCCATAATCAGCTGTTTATCTATAGGTTTTCTGTCGGTCGTGATGATAATCTTTGCTCACACTGTGAAGTTATTGTCATATCCACGGAAACATCTCTCCATACAGTCTGTGCGTTTGCGTTCCAGGTTTGATATTCCTGAACCCAAACCCACGGAAGCGGATCAGATGGCCATGGAGAACGGAGACCAGCCGCTGAGCGCAGAACTCAAACGCTTCCGCAAAGAGTTCGTTCAGCCGGTACAGCTCAGGTACTCTCTCACACTCTCACACTGACACACTCTCTTACACTCTCTCTCACACTCACACACACAAACACCTCTCACACACCTCCACTCTCACACTGACCACACACTCTCTCACACTCACTCTACACACTCTCACCACTGACACACACTCTCTCACACCTCCTACTCCACACACACTCTTCACACTGCACACACACTCTCTCACATCTCTCAACACTTCTCACACTGACACACACCGCTCTCGTCAACTTCTCACAACACACTCTCAACACTGACCACACACCTCTCTCTCACACTCTCTCACCCACTCTCACACACACACACACAACTCTCTCTCTCACACACACACCTCTCTCCACACCCTCTCTCTCTCACACCCACACTCTCTCACACACTCTCACTCTCTCACACACAATCTCACTCTCTCACACACACTCTCACACTGACACACACACTCTCTCACACTCTCTCACACACTCTCACACTCACTCTCTCTCACACTCTCTCACACTGACACACACACTCTCTCACACACTCTCACACTGACACACCCCCCTCTCTCACACTCTCACAACACACTCTCACCTGACACACAACGACACACACTCTCTCACACACACTCACACTCACACTCGCACACGCACACACTCGCAGACGCACACACTCACAAACTCTCACACTGACACACACACACACACACACTGAGATCTTACCCTCTTACACTGACACACCCTCAATCGCCCTCACACATTCACTCACACACACTCTCACACTGACACACACACTCTCACACACTGACCCACACTCTCTCACACTGACACACCACTCTCCACACGGACACACACACTCTCCACACTCTCACACACACTCTCAACTGACAACACACCTCTCTCACACTCTGTCACACACACACACTCTCAGTCACACTCTCTCACACACTCTCACACTGACCCACCCACACACACACACACACCTGAGACACGCACACACCACACTCTCTACACGACACAACACACACACACACACACACACACGCGCTCTCTCTCACTCACTCACTCACTCTCACACTCTTACACTGACACACACTCAATCGCACTCACACATTCACTCACACACACACACACACAATCACACAAACACACACACACACACCCTCGCTCACACTCTCTCACAAACACACACTCTCACACTCTCTCTCTCACTCTCACTGTCACTCACTCACTCACTCTCACACTCTTACACTGACACACACTCAATCGCACTCACACAGACACTCACTCTCACACACACACACACACACTCTGTCTCTCTCACACACACACACACACCACTCGCTCCACACTCGCTCACACACTCACTCACACACAACTCGCTCACACACACACACACACAAACACTCACTCCACTCACGCTCCACTCTATCTCTCACACACTCACTCTCTCACTCACACAGTCTCTCACACACACACACACACCCTCGCACACTCACACACACACACACACACTCGCTCACATCTCTCACACACTCACTCACACTGACACACACACACACTGAGACACTCACACACACACAC